>CAWUDS030002388.1:0-25974 GCA_963859935.3 Lathyrus sativus | reverse complement strand
CTACAGGCTTCAACAAACATCAATCTCCATCTTCATGGCCTTCGGGCAAGGGTTTTGATCATCATTCTTCCATCTGCAATGGCTTTTCTTCAAGCTCAAACCTCCAGGATGAGGAATCAGTCATAAGAGTGAATTGGGTGTTAAGCAATCAGTTGACTACCAAGGGTGGTGAACAAACTGCTTCTAACACAAGAGACATTTTCTCTCAAGAGTTCTATCTCTTAGACACTATCACCAAGCCTTCCAAAGGAAGGGGGTGAGTGTCTTAGAGAGACTCTGAATCACAGAGAAGAATGGATGCAGACAAGGCAATCCATGTTTGAGAAACAATCATTCTAATCTAGAGCTCTGCCTAGCTCCTAAACTCTAGTCTCCTCAGCAGCTGCTAGCAAGAATCTCCTCCTCAACTCTGACAGTTGATCTTCAATCTTTGAATCTCCAATGGTCTTCATCTTCACAAATCTTCAGCTTCCCCAGGGCCCCATGCAAACCCAATACCCAATCAAACAATCAACAATCCCTAGAGGGCACACCACACCAGCCAACAGATATACAGACAGTAATAATATCAGTAGGGGAATCCTAATTTTTCTAAGGGATCTAGTAACTACCCATAGCCCCTATAGTCCCATAACTAATCTATTCAAACCCTAAGTCCTAAGGGAAATGAGATCAAACTTCCTAAATTGTCACCTAAAAACCCTAGTTTTGTACATGATATTCAAGCATTTATTAATCACCTAAAATTAACTCCTAAAAATGGGAACTAAAGTATTTCTACAAGCCTAATATCTCATCTAAACAATATGAAAAGAATGATCAAAAAATATCAAAGCATGTGAGAGAACAAAAATCATTAAAATGATGCATGAAATGAAACTATTTAATATGACATTTATTTAGAAAATATGCAAAAATATGAAATAAAAAATTAAAAATGCAATTTTATTTTCCTATAATATTCTAGACATTTTAATGAAAAAGATGTAAAAAGAATGAAATGAAATGCATTTTTTATGAATTTATTATGAATTAATGAAAATTGGTAAGAACTAAAATGGAATTAAAAAAAATAAATGAATTAAAAATGAGGGAGGGGGTTAGAATAGCAGATACGCCCAGTTATAAATCCAGAATGGGCCACATATAGGGGGTGCGAGTAGCGTTTTGGTTAAGCCCAGCATCAAGTCAGAAACAATAAAAAACTAAAAAACGAGCAGGGGGTGAAAATAGTAGGGATATTACGTTGAAAATGGTATTGGGCTCAACATTGGGGGTGGGATTAGCATCATAGATTCAGGCCCGCCCGTTTCAATTAATGAAACGGCGCGTTTTGGCCAACTCAATTCCCTCCACATTCTGAATTGAATCTCAGCCCTAGGATGGCCTCACAAGTCAAAGGTCCAACAATAGATACACGGCCACGATTGCGTCTTCCCCAATGGCTCTGCTGAATTAGGGTTTGAGCTTCCATGGCCACCATGCACGAGCCAAGCTTACACCACTCTGTTCTCCCTATCCAGACCATGAATCAACACGATTCCAACATGAAAGATGCTCAGAATCTCTCCCTCTATAATCCTATGGCATTAGATTGATTTGAAACTCACCACAACAACAAACCCGCGCGCCATAAATTCTGGTCACCATGGCAATACACTGATATGCATCGTCACAATTCTCAATCAAACTTACCCTAACCTAACCTACAGCTAATGGTAATCAACCTGCGCTATCAAGCTACAATTATGATGCACTAACCTAGGAGATTCATGCCCTAACAGTTTGTGGTACCTGCTAATCAACATCACCAAACCTCTCCAAATTCATCCTACTTGTTCTCCTAACCACCTACATTGCATCTACTGATAAAATCATGCCTAACTAACTGAATCAAGTAAATCGAATGAAAACTTACCTGGTGCAAGAACTTGAAAACAGCTATGGAGATTGAGGATCTGAGGCTTCTAGGCTTTGGATCTTGATCAATCCTTGATGTATGTGATTCTGTATGCAATTCCTTGTTGATTCTTGACTTGAATTATGCTGTCCACTTGAATTTGTAGTTTTGAGATTCTTGGAGAAAGTGCTTGAAAATGGATGATTCACCCTTGATCCTTGCTTCAATTCTGATCTATGATGAACATTGAATATGATTGGATTGATTTTGAGGAAGATTGATGAAGATTTTGGAGAATTGGAATGAAAACTCAATGAGAAAGCATGAGAAAAATTTGTGGAATTCTTGGTGCAAATGAGGCCAACCCTTGCCAAATTCTCCTTTCATGCTTATATAGACCCCAATGGTACATTCTAGATCCATCTTGCACATTCCCTTGTTTTCAAATTTTGGCTCATTTTGATTATGTTTCTTAAAAAGCAAGCAACCATGGATAACTTCATTTTTTCCTTCTAAACTCAAAAAAGTGTGTGAACCATTGTTCTTAGAATTGTTTTTCCATTCAAAATCATATATTGGAAGTCTCCATTTGGACTTAGAAATCTCCCAAACCATTTTCCAACTTGAATTTATTCACTTTATAAGCCATTTTAGTTCATTCTTTGACCAATTATGCAACATCATGCTATGAGCTTCTCCAATAACTTGTGACCTTCTTTCTAGACTTAAAATCTCATTTGGAGCAAGTTTGATGTTGTAAGTTTTTCCATTTGAGGCCTCCTTGTATGAGTTTTGGGTATAGGTTAAAATGACCTGTAATTCACAAATACCCAAAATACCCTTTGCTTGTCAAGACCATAAGTTGAGTTCTCCACATCATATGAAGGCATGCCATACCATTCTAGAAAGCTAAGACAATGAGGAACAACTCTTATGTTGACCAAGAATTCATTTGAAATCTCCTTGAGGGGCAAAACTAGCTTGGAAGTCAAGTCACTTTCACAGACAAAAATTCAGACACCCCAGATGACCTGTAACTTGTAAGGACCATAACTTGAGTTCTATAAATCTCCTTGAGGTCTTCCACCACTCAAATTAAAGGTCTTGAGATCCTCTACAAGTTTCATGTTGGCCAAGAAACCATTTGAAGCTAGCATTTTGACTTATCTTGCTTGGAAATTTGACCTAAACTAGGGGATTTTACAGAGAAACCCTAATTTAGTAACTCCTCTTCTCCTTGATTTCTCTTGAATTCTCCTTGGCATATCTCCATATCCTTCTTTATATGTCCCATGATGAATCCCACACCTCTCCAATAGCCTTGAATGCCCTTTAAAGTCAGTCAATTGACCTAGGGTTGACCTAGGGTTGACCCAGATGAAACCCTAGTTGACTGTCTTCCACTATAGCTCTTGTGCTTTCATCAATGACTTGCTTTCTTCTCCAAATGACTTTGTAAGTCTCTCATAAGGTCTAGATGCTCTCCATGCTCTCAATTCACAACTCATGATTCCCTTGTTGATCCTCAGACACCCCCAGCTAGGAGATGGACTCAAGGCTTGATCTGCTGAACTCCTTGCTTTCAAATTCTTTCCTGATGACTTGAATGAGATTGAATTGGAATAATAACCTCTTGCTAGGCCTCTAGAGATGAAAATAATGATTGGTCCCCTGTTGAATGACTTGCTATGCTTATGCTATGCAGATGGTTAGTCTATGTACATGACTCTATATGCAAATGCTAATGATAATGAAACATAAACCAAGGAATAAGGTTGGGAAAATTTTAGGGTGCAACAGTCACGTCCTGGATAAACACCCCTTGCAACAATCTGCTTTTTATCTCGTTCAGCAGCGTCTTTAAATCGTCGACATTCATAATCAGATTCAACCCTTCCTCAGTCAGAATGGCGTTCGCCCCATGATTAGGCATGGGTTTCTGCACTATATTCGGACCTGCCGTTCCAAAATTGATAGCCTTATTGTCCAAGAGATCCTGCACAACGTGCTTAAAAGCATGGCAACCCTCTACATCGTGGCCCGGAGCCCCAGAATGAAACTCACAGTGCCTACTTGCATCATAACCATACGGAGGAGTTCCCGTTATCGGTGCCAGAGTTCTCTTCTCTACCAGGTTCAAACCCAACAATGTCTGCAACAAATCAGCATACGTTGAGGGAGGCTTCTCAAACACTCTTCTTGGTTTACCACCCTGGAATCTTCGCTGAGCCTGCTGTGCCCCCTGCTGTGGCTGCTGCTGCTGCTGTTGTTGTTGCATTGGCTGCCGCTGAAACGGTTGTTGTTGATATGGAATAGTAACACTCGCCACCTGCTGCGGCTGATGATATTGGTTTCGACCCCTGCCTCGGCCTCCAAATACTGCGCTTGCCTCGCCCTGACGGCGCCCACCAAAAGCCTTCCTATTACTGCCAGATGCAGTTGATTCCTCAGCCTGGAACCTGCCTTGCTTAATGTTGTTTTCAATCTTTTCTCCCATCAGAATCAAGTCTGAGAAACTAGCCAAAGATGTGTGAAACAACTTGTCATAAAACATGCCTGTGAACGTGCCGATGAACATGTCGTTCATTTCCTTGTCTTCTAAAGGAGGACGGACTCTGGCAGCCATATCGCGCCACCTTTGCGCGTACTCTTTAAAGCTCTCACCCTTCTTCTGATACAGCCCTGTCAATTGGACCCGATTGGGCGCCAAGTCGCTGTTATACTTGTAGTGAGCTACAAATGCCTCTGCTAATTGCTTCCATGTCTTGATATTAGTTGGCTCCAACCCCATGTACCACTCTAAGGAGGGGCCCGACAGACTATCTTGAAAGAAATGCATTAGCATTCTCTCATCAATTGAGTACGCAGACATCTTTCTGTAATAAGCTCGCACATGCACTTTCGGACAGGTGTCCCCTTTATACTTATCAAACATAGGAGCTTTGAATTTGATTGGCACCCTCAAGCCAGGTACCAGACCCATTGTTGCCATGTCCAAGCCCACAGCACTTTGGTTCAGGACCCCCCTCATCTGCTCTTCTAGCATTCTGATCTTCTGGGAGTTATCCATTGGTCCTTCAAAACCTCCGCTGGAGAAAGCGTCCTCCTGCTGATCTTCTTGCCACATACCATTCCAAGCTCCATACCCATCATATTCATTATTACGGCCAGCTCTGATCTGATTCATCACTGGGCCTCGGCCTCTGTTGTCGTACCCCTGAACACCCCCAGCAGGCCCAAAAGTCATTAACCCAGCGCCGTTTCCATTTCCGAAACCTCAGTAACCCTGATTGGCCACACCATAACCATCTTGCCCAAAGCCTTGAGCATTGAAACCATACTTCCCGGCGTTATCGAATCCCTGATCATTGAACCCGAATCCAGCATTGCCGAAGCCGTTGCCTCCCATATTATCACCCAAGTTGACATCACCAAGCCCAACGTTATGGACAGCAGTCTCGTTCCCAACTCCGACGTTACCGTTCCCAGCAGCGGTAGCGTTGTTGACATTAGCAGCAGGTATATTGACTGTAGGTGGAGCCACTGGCGTGGGAGTGCCATCTCCATGAACAGTATCGACTCGCACAGACTGATGATCCTCGTTACCGTGACCGGCGTTTCTGACCAACAGAGGCTGCACCATGGCTTGCAAATTCTCCTGACCTTTTGCAATAGCTTCCATGGTCTGCATAAAGAGATCTAGCTTCTCGCGCACATCTTGCATCTCGTTCTGCATTTGATCCATGATTCTTCGACAGTTGATGCGAGTGGAATAGCGGTACGGGTGCTGATCTGCAATCCTGGAAAGTACCCTGATACAGAGCAGGAAATAAGACACCATCCAAAGATTACCTGTAATGCAATATGAATATGAATGCAATGCAACGTGTGTCTGTGCATTAGGGAAATTCATTCCCCGATTCTAGTGTGAAGGTGCCGGTGCAATGAAAGTGCTAGCAATACAAAGGCCGGAGTTGAATCACAGAAAGCCTCATATATTGCAGAGGAACCGATAAGCCAAGAATACAATATCACTGAGAGTACAATAAGAAGGCATGACCTCAACCAACAATCCTGGTGATGGTCAGCACTATGCAAATAAAGCATACAAGTTACTACATGAAATGATCAAACACTCCCATAAGTCTGGTATTCTTCTAGCAACTTCTTGGTCTCCGGATGACTTGGTCGAGCAAGCAGCCCTTCAACAAGTTGGTTTCTTCTCTTGAGAACACGTCGCACGTCTTCAGCAGTTTCCTCCCATGCTCCCTCTCCGAAGCGATCCTCTAGTTTACGCTTCTGAGACACAGCTTCATCTCTGCCTTTGATGGCCTTGTTTAGTGCATTCTAGAGACTATACCGGGTCATCACTTCTTCTTCACACTTCCTGATGCTGGACTTCAACTGCTCTTCGAGGTCGGAAATTTGCTGCTTCAACTTATCCTCCCTCTTCTTATTGTTGGTGAGCGTAGCATTCCAAGTCTTATTGCAAGAAGAGATCTCTCGGTGTGCTGCGTCAAGCGCCTTCTTTTTGGATTCCAGCATGTCATGGGAGCTTCTGAACTCTTGCCCCAGACGTTCGCGCTTCTTCCTCTCCTCAGTCAACTCAGCCCCTAGTCTGTTCATTAGCTCAATCTGCTGTTGGAAAGCATGCACGACCTTGTTTTTCTCACTGCGTATCTGGGCTAGCTCCTGCTCTAACCCTTCGTTGATCTTCATCAAGGCTTCTTTTTCTTTCACAACTTGCTCGTAGGCTTCCCGAGAAACAGTAGTTGGCTCTGCTACCGGAATAGGAATAAGGGCTGGTGCATCTGGAAATGGCATCCGCAACTGACTTGCTCTCTCCTGGATCCAAACTCTGTAAGGTGCGTAAGCCTGACAGTCATTCTTCCCTAACAACGACTTCCCTCTTCGGTTAATACGCGTCCAGGCATGCTGCAGCTTGGCTAGTAACTCCCCCTTCACGTCTCCGGTGAAGTATAGAGATTCCTGTACTTCTTCCTCCCTTGGCGGGTTCTTCAGCGCATATCCGAACTGACGGACCAACAAAGATAGGTTGTAGTTGATGCACCCTTTTCTTCCTATCAGCGGGACATTAGGGTACCCAGAACAACTGAAGATAAGCTCAGATCCCAGCAGATCTCGATCAACCCATTCAATGTCTTCAGAAGTTAACCTCATCATATGCTCTGGCCAGTCGGGCGTGATTGCATTATCCACGAAAGGTCCCCTCGAGGGAAGATGGCTCTTGAACCACATATACAGCAAAGGTACGCAACAAGAGACGTTCTTGCCTCTCCTGTTTTCATTCCTGTAGTGCATCGAATGATAAAAGTCCCCGATCAGCGTTGGTACTGGGTTACCAGCAGCAAATAGATGAAATGCATCCATGTCCACGAAGTTTGGGAAGTTAGGGAACAACACTATCCCGTAAACGCAGAGGGCCAAAATAGCGTTAAAGACCACCCAACACCCATTCTTGGCGTACTCTTGAGCCTTACCAACCAGAAATTGAAGAGAAAAACCCGGAACCCCTCGCCACGCAGTCATCAACAACTCAGAAGGATTCATATGCAGGGCCTTGGCTAAATCCTCCAACTTGGGTTCAGCGGCTGAGTGAATAAAAGGAACTGCATTCTGAACTGGCAGCTCAGTAAACTCTACATACTCCTCCATGGTAGGCCCCAAGATAAAGTCCGCAAACGTGAAACATCTCAAAGCCGGGTCATAGAATTGCATTAAGGTGTACAGCCCATTCAATTCATCATCAGTGGACCTGCGAACTAAACTCAACAGTCGTCCGTAACTCTGCCTGAAGCTTCTACGGACATCCTCATCTGCAAGAGAAATCAGACCCAGGAGTGGAGTAATATCGGGGATAGGTAGCTTATACGCAACGGTCATCCTCAAACCAGCCATGATCAATACTCAGAAGTCCAGACACTAGAACCGGGGGAATGCAAATGCACCTGCAGCACAGACACACGTTAGTAGGATGCAATGATGATGAGTATGCAAACAATGCAATACAAGTGACATGCAACAGGGACCAAATGTCGTAGCTGAATAGCCTGAACCATATCAAGAAGTCTCAGATAGACTCTCTAGAAGTCCTCAAACCCTGGTCTCAGATAGACCTAGAACAAAGCTCCAACAATGGTCTCTGACAGACCCACAGCATAACTCTGACTGGTCTCTGATAGACCTCAACTCATAACTCCAATAGGTCTCTGACAGACCTCAGAACTCTTCAACTGGTCTCTGACAGACCTCATAACACATCTCCAAATGGTCTCTGACAGACCTCATAACACATCTCCAAATGGTCTCTGACAGACCTCATAACACATCTCCAAATGGTCTCTGACAGACCTCATAACACATCTCCAAATGGTCTCTGACAGACCTCATAACTCTCCATAAATACCCAGGATCTTTGATCAAGAAATAACCGGTATCTGAAGGTCTAGTTACCTGCATAACCCCAAACCCTCTCACAGGTGGATGTCCTAGTAACTGACAAAGGTATGGCATCCTATGCGGTCGTCGACGTCACAGACTTTCAGGGTTGATGATACGATTCCCAGAAGGAGTGGCATCATCAAATCCCGAAGAGGCCTCACTTAGCCAACTTCCAAATGATCGGTCCCCAGAGTCGACAATCCAACTAACCAGCAACCCGAGCCACCCAAACGGCAGGACAGGAGGCCAACCAGAAGAACCTCGTCTGAGTGTAGATTTCGCGGGACACTAGGACATGCAAAGCACGTGCGCGCCCACTAATCTCTACTCTAAGTCTAAGGTGCACTCAAGCCCAGGTCCGGCTTCTCACTCAATATCGGAACACCCGTCACACCCCAATACAACAATAATAATCAACATATATAATGCTGAAAATAAAGGTCAGAAATATAAATCCATACAAAATCCTCGACGGGAAAACAAGCGTTAGGATTGACTCTCTCTTTGGGACGTTGGATCCCAAATGCATAAGAACTATCGCAATCCTTAGCAGCCAGGGGACGCACTACTCCCCAGCAGAGTCGCCAGCTGTCGCTACTGCAAAAATCGGCGCCGGCTGAACAGAAGAGTCGCCACCGTGCGTTATTTATCCCACAGGAGGGAAAGGAAACTCTCAGAGTAAACCTACCGCAAAGACGGGAAAAGGTATGGTCGTCGCAACCAAAACCTGGATTCGGGAGTCAGTTACGCAAGGGGAAGGTATTAGCACCCCTCACGTCCGTCGTACTCGACGGGATCCACGCTTGTTTTCGAGTATGGATTGTTATTCTATCTATTCTAAAGGTCAGGGGTTAAAAGAAAAGAAAATGACTCGGCAAAGTATCGCACTTTATGCCTACGTATTCTCGTCTGGAACGAGAAATCAGAGTCAACGTAGTTCGCCTACCTACGGGAAAGGAGGGGAAGGTTGCTCGCTAGGATATCGCATCCTATGCCTACGTACTTTCATACAGCATGAAAGATCAGAGCAAACGTAGTTCGGGCCACACACGACACAGGTCTGTCTTGATTGCTTTTATTCCTTCTGAAAAAAGAGTTTTCTGATTAACAGTCCCAGCGGACAAAAATGATGTCTTGATGAGTTCACATTCTTTTACGGAAGAAGTGTCTTTCATTGTGTTTGAAATTTTATTGTATTTTTCTGTTTGTTTTGAGGAAGAAGAGACAGAACTCTAACCTACGGTTGCGAAGGGAATCAAACTAACCTAATGTTATCATGCATGGGTTAAGACCTAGTGTCTATCATGCTCCTCTCTTGCGCAGAGAGAAACAGAGATCCTAAGGGAATAGACGGAAACAGAAACAAAAGCAGATATATACAGTAAAGCAGTAAAATGCATGGATGCAACAATACAAGCGAGGCAAGGGAGTCCCACTCAACCTCGAACCTAGAAAACAATAGGCAAAAGTGAACAGACTTCACTTTCAACCCAACATGGTAAACAACAAACAATACAGTCCAGAAAACCAATCAATACATCAGAAATGAAATACAGCAAAAATAAACAGCCACAGCAGCTCTGCATCAACACCTATCTTCAAGTCATCTCCAGACAGCTACAAGCTTCAGCCAGCATCAATCCCCATCTCCACAGCCTTCAAGCAAGGTCTTTGTCATCAATCTTCAGTCTACAAGGGCTTTTCTTCAAGTCCTATCCTCCAAGCTGAGGGATCAATCACAAGAGTGAATTGGGTGTTAAGCACTTAGCTGACCACCAAGGGTGGCAAACCAACTGCTACTAACACATAAGATATTTTCTCTCAAGAGTTCTATCCCTTAGACAGTAGCACCAAGCCTTCCAAAGGAAGGGGGTGAGTGTCTTAGAGAGACTCTGCATCACAGAGAGGAATGGAGGCAGTCAAGGCCTTCCATGTTTGAGAATCAAGCTTTCTAATCTAGAGCTCTGCCTAGCTCCTAAACCCTAATTTCCTCAACAGCTGCTAGCAGGAATCTCCTCATCAACTCTGGAAGTTGGTCTTCAAGCTCTGGATCTCCAATGGCTTCATCATCACAAGTCTTCAGCTCTCCCAATTCCCATGCAATCCCAATACCCATACAGACAAACAATAATCCCCAGAGGGCACACCACACCAATCAATCAAATATAGACAGTAATATACTAATAGCAGTAGGGGGGATCCTAGTGATTTCTAAGGGATCTAATAACTACCCATAGTCCCTATAGTCCCATATCTAAAATATTCAATCTCTAAGTCCTAAGGGAAATGATTCAATTCTCCTAAGTCATCACTTAAACCCTAATTTTGTTCATGTTGTTCTCACCTAAACTAAACACCTAAAATTAAGTCCTAAAAATGGGAACTAAATTGTATATACAAGCTAATCTTATCTACTAATCAACCTAAAAAGAATGGGTGAAAAATATTAAAGCAACTATTAGAACAAAAATTAACAAATTCATGTACTAAACAAAATATTATTTACACCTAATTAAAAGGAAAATATTCCAAAAATATGAAAATAAAAGGAACTATTAATTTTTTTGTATGATATTTTTCTTGACAGAAATATGAATAATATGCAAAAAGAACCAATTAAAATCATGCATTTTTCTATTTTTTATGATTTTTCAAAGAATTAAAATTTTTGAAAGAAATAAAATGAGAATTAAATGGAAAGGGGTGCAGCAAGCAACTAAAACCAATTGAAATTAAGAGATGGGCCCAGACTGGGGGGCGCGCATAGCAAGCGCGTCTGGGCCCAATGCATGCTCAGAAATCACAACAAAAAAATAAAAAGCTGGAACGGTGTAAAAAGCAATAAAAACAATTGAATATTGGTTTGGGCCTGCGAATAGGGGTGTGCATAGCAAGGATTGCAAAGCCCATCAGATTGAGATTTAATGAAACGGTGCGTAGCACCCTTCAGGGTTTCCCTCCGTTTTTCTTTTAAACCACGACCGTTGGATTGGTCTCAGAGTCAAGGTCAAACAAGCAATCGTGTGGCTCTCACGTCGTCTTCAACCTTGAAACCTAGGGTTTCAGAAAACCTCATCACCATGCACGCACCTTCCAGTTCTATGTTTTCCCTTGTCCCTCCATGAATCCACACGATACAAAGAGCAAAAACGATCCATTTTCTTCCCTCTACACAGCCATAGCAATGGTTCCTTCTAAAACTCATCCATAAATCAAACCCGATATGTATAACAGCTCGGTTCCACCATGATCACCTGATATCAACTCTTTCAATTCTTTCTAATTTTTATCCTAAAATGATCTACAAGCCATGCTAATCAACCTGAGCTATTCATCTAGGATTATCTTGCCATAACCTATGGGTTATCAATCCTAACAGATTTGGTGCACTATGATCAACCTTCATGAAACTTCTTCAAACTCACCAAAATCAATCACCTAACTATGCCTAACCATTCTATGCTACCAAATCTCTATAATTCTAACTAAACTAAGCAATTCAAATAGAAATCTAACCTGATGCAAAATGGTGAAAACAGCTATGGAACTCCTTGGATCTGATGCTTGCAGTGATTGGAAAGTGATCAGTGACCTTGATTATGAGTTCTGTATGCAATGAATCTTGTCCAATCCTCCTGAATTCAGCAATCCCAAAGTTCTTGCACCTTGGATGACAAAGTTGTATGGCACAATTCTTGCTCAATTCCACCAAATTCTTGTGTGAATTGTGATCTATGAATGATGGTGATGATGATCAGATCAAGAAAAATGGCAATTGGTAGAGATTTGAGAGAGTTTGAGATGCTTTTGCAAATGAGAGAAAGTGTGTGAAACTTGAGGCTTTGAGTAAATGTGATCACCAACCCTTGCATGAACCTTCTCCATTCAATATATACATGTCATTAGAACCTCCTAGAAACTTGGAGAAACTTCCCATGTGTGATTTCCCTTGAAATTGGCTTATGTTTCTTCCATGATAAGTAACCATGAATAACTCTCAAAATTTTAACTAACCTCAAAATTCCACTTTAGCCAATGTTCTCAAAATGATCTTTCCATTCAAAATGACCTATAATTTCACCTCATTTGGCCAAAATATGAAAAATCTCATTTTTTAGGTCATTTTTATTCATTAAATCCAACAATTTTGAAACCTTGTGCTATGAATCTTTCCAATCTCTCATGGTCACTTTTCTAGACTCAAAATGTCATTTGGAACAGGTTTGATGTTGTAAAGTTTTCCATTTGAAGCTTCCTTGTATGAGTTTTGGGCATAGGCTTGAAATGACCTGTAATTCTCAAATGACCAAAATACCCTTTGCTTGCCAAGACCATAAGTAGAGTTACACAAGTCATATGAATGCATACTATACCATTATAGAAAGCTAAGACAATGAGGAACAATTCTTATGTTGACTAGAAATTAATTTGAAATCTCCTTGAGGGGTAAAAATTGCTTGGAAGTCAAGTCACTTTCACAGACAAAATTTCAGATACCTCAGATGACCTGTAACTTGCAAGGACCATAACTTGAGTTCTATAAATCTCCTTGATGTCTTCCACCACTCAAATTAAAGGTCTTGAGATCCTATACAAGTTTCAAGTTGGCCAAGGATTCATTTGAAGCTTGCATTTTGACTTATCTTGCTTGGAAATTTGACCTAAACTAGGGGATTTTACACAGAAACCCTAATTTAGAAACTCCTCTTCTCCTTGATTTCTCTTGATTTCTTCTTGGAATATCACCATATCCTCTTATACATGTCAAATGATGAACCCCACATCTCTCCAATAGCCCTTAATGCCTTTCAGTCAGTCAATTGACCTAGAGTTGACCCAGGGTTGACCCAGATGAAACCCTAGTTGACTGTCTTCAACTGCAATTCTTGTGATCACATCAACAACTTGTCTCCTTCTCCAAATGACTTCCTAAGTCTCCCATGATGTCCACATACTCTCCATGCTCCATCCACAGCTCACAACTTACTTGTTGATCCTCAGACACCCTCAGATAGGAGCTAGAAGCCCTGCTTGATCCATTGACTTCTCAGCTTTCAAATTTTTTCTGATGACTTGAATGAGATTGAATTAGAATGATAACCTATTGATAGGCTCATAGAGATGAGAATAATGCTTGGTCCCCTGTTGGGTGACTTGCTATGCTATGCTATGCAGATGATCAGACTATGTACATGGCTCTATATGCAAATGCTAATGATATTGAAACATAAACCAAGTGAATAAAGTTGAGAAAATTTTAGGGTGCAACACTAACTACCAGTACCATTTACTAAACCGTACTTATACAACATAACTTATTAATATGTTAGCTAATTCCACCAGTTCAATACTATCTACCAGTTCCTAACTCTTTTCCAATTTCTAACAGTTCTAACAATTAGCAACTAGATTTACTAATAGCATAACAGTATAACAGCATAACAGTTCTACCAGTTCTACTAACAGTTCTACATCCTGATATTCAACGGATATACAAAACCCTTAGTTATGAAACTGCTTGTCAAAACGAGTGAATCATGGTTTTCTTTTCTCCTGATTCCACAACTTTTATTTGTGAAGTTTCTACCCTTCTACCTTGTCTCAAAGAGCTACTCTGGACAACATTTTCAACTGTAGTCTGACATTAGAACAGTTCTAAATTTCCAATGTAGGGTATATCATGTTTGATGAGTTCAATAAATAATAAATAGTCTTGGAAGTAAACACTCTTCCTTTTGAAGATGTTATATGATTGGATAGTAGAACTATCCCCATTTTGTTTTCCTACATAGCTACTAGATTGTGTGGTGTGTATGGCTGGTCTGTTATTCAATCTGGACATGGCTGGATCCTATATCTGAAATTTTAGGGTCTACCTTGTCTTGGTCTGGTCTATGGCCTTGTCTTGGTCTGGTCTATGGCCTTGCCTATCTGTTATGTGTTTGTAGAGTACTCAGACATGAAACAACTGAAAGGTTGAATGAATTGAATAGAGGAAGCAAGAAAAGATTGCAATTAAGATGTAGTTTCAATTTCAAGTTGTTCATAGAATTACTTATACTGCTCATTGTCTCATAATTCAAACCAAACATTGTAACGATTCGACATGGATGATGAAATCTACGTTGAGTTGGTTCTATTTTTGTTGTGTATTAGAAATGTAATTGAACCAAATTCATCGGTTTGATTCAGATTGGGTGATCAATTTGAAACACTTCTTTAAAAACTATTTCATGCAATCATATTTTTGAAACTATTACTTTTTAAATAAACTATTATGCTCTTTATTTTTTAAAGAATAAAATATTATATTAATAAGTTTTTGTATGGACTGTTGATCATTATCTTACAGCCTCTACACTACACTTTCCCCCATAACAAACCACACTTTAATAGCGACACTTTTCTTGTTACTAACTTTATAAATTCCATAACAATTCAAAGAAGAAAAGGATAATACAACCAGGCATTACTCAATCCAGACTTCAATTAACAAAGCATGAGAAAAAAGTGTTTGCAACAAATAAACAAAACTTTTCTAGTTCCAAGGTCAACCACATAAGTCATGATTGTTTTATCAACTGAAGACAAACCAACTGATTAACAGACACAGAATCAACAAAATATAAATTAAGCTACAAAAACTAATTAACATCATGCTTAAAATAACTGATTAAGCATTTTGCATCTTGAGTGCAAAAGCATTAAGAACCCCTTGATACTGAAACACATAATTATCAACATGATTCACCATGGTCTGTTCATTTCCAAAAGGGACAGACTGAAAAGTGTTGTTAAACCCATTATTAAAATTCTCAAACTGTTGCATATTGAAATCATTTTGATCAAATCCACCACCTAAATAATCGTTCTTTTGAAGACCCTTTTTAATCTCAAGCGTGTGATCATAGACAGGTGGAGCACTTTTCATATTTCCATCCCTATTATCAGGTTTATTAATACAAACTTCCCATATTTCCAAGTTCCATCCCTATTTAAGACATATACACTAAGCTTTTTCTGTGAAACCGACTTCAACATAATTAAGGTTTGTGTTCTTGTTACAATGGAGGATCAGGGTAAGGCTATCTTTACCCATATAGAAGGGAGAAAACCTCCTAAGGCTAAGGGTGGTTCTTGTGAATTGATTCTTAGACTTTTGGCTTTTGTTCTCACCCTTGATGCTGCTATAGTTATTGGGATCGACAAGTAAACCAAAATTGTTCCTATCAAGATTGTTGACTCTTTGCCTCCTTTCAATGTTCCTGTTTCTGCTAAATGGCATTACCTATCAGCTTTTGTGTAAGTTCTTAGTATTCTCTTCCTTAGGTTTTGGTAAGAACCTGTTAACAATCTCTTTCAATAATCCAGAATCAGAAGACTCTTTAGGAAAAAACTCATTATCTTCATCAGCAGAAACTTTTGAACCATTATTCTAGAGGGTATAGATGCAGAGAAGCGGCACCGGCACCGGACAGATGCAGAAAAGCACTAGATAATTTGAGTTAATTAACTATCTCTAACTCAATGACCCACCTAAATAATACAGGGCTACGAATTATAATCAAATTATTACCTTTTTACCAGGATGAACCGAAAACGCGCACACCGCTGAAAACTCGTGCACTATTACGTTTGAAAATTGAGACCTATGAAAACAAAACCGTTAGATTTGTCGGCAGAAAATAGAGAAAGTTGAAGGAGAACATTTACAAACACAAGTTTGGGATGAATGTTAGGGTTTGAGAGAATCGTACCATGAAGAATCAATATGGGATGAAGAACAAAATGTTAGAGTTTGGGAGAAGCTCGATGAAGAATCAATTTGGGATGAATATTAGGGTTAAGGAGAAGCTCGTACGTTTGAGAGAATCGTTCGATGAAGCTCGTATTTGGGAGGGACAATGAATCGTTTGAGAGAAGCTCGTGTAGGGAACTGAAAATTTTACTCAGGTTTGGGAGGGAGAATGAAAGGTATACACATATGAGAACGGTGGAGGGAACTGAAAATTTTACTCGTGGAGGGAGACTAAAAATTTTGTTAGTAATAATATTTTATTAAAATAATTAAAAATTATATAAGAACGGCTCTAGCCGTTGCTAATAGGAGCCGTTCTCATTGCCCTCTACCAGAACGGTTTCGGGCCGTTGTATAAAATTTACAAAAAATTAAATATGCTACAGCAACAAATTATATAGTTAGTTGCCTATTACTCTCTATGAGAACAATTTTTTTACTTCCTGAAAATTAGGCTTGCTATAGAGTAAAAATGTTGTAGTGGATCCAGTTCCACTCCCTTAACATTCTACAATAACTTTTCATAGCAGGATTTGACATAGAAATTATTTAGATTCCCATAAGACCATAATACCACATTAGTACATTTATAATTTGGGCTAATTTTGACCAGCATTTCTGATAATTCCCCATATGCAGCCAATAAGTCAAAATCTCTTCAATGTTGCAGAACCCTAATTGCCATTTCTAATTCTCACCCTCTTACACACCCATACCCCTCACACTACCTGCTTTGTTATCAGAGCCTTGATACAAATTTGGGAATTGAAGCACGAGTGACCTCGGACCCAACCATCTTGAGGCCCAAAAAGGAATATTAACTCCTTCTCTTAACCTGAATGTTATCAGATGCAGAACACTTGCAGGTTCAACTGAGTCCCCAATCTTCATTATATCCCTCCACAAAAATGATTCTAGATATTTTTTTTCTTATGCCTTTCTTTGAATAAAAACATCCTAGCAAGATTCTCATATCTCTTCTCTAAAATTCTCAACAAAATTTCATTGCCTTCCTTAATGAACATCCATAATCATTTACTTAACAGAGTCGTATTGAACATGACCATATCTTAGATGTTAAGCCATCCCTCATCTTTTGACTTGCATATAGAATTCCAACATATCCAAGCAATTCCCTTTCTAACAGCGAAACCTTTCCACATAAAATTCATCTGAATACTTGTAATTTCCTATACAACTTTCCTTGGAGCTTTGAAAAAAGAAAGGTGGTAAACATGGAGGTTAGTCAGAACAGAATTAATTAATGTATCTAAAAGCTTATTAATAAGAGACTTCCTTTCTAGGGAGAAAGCTTAGATTTCAACATTGAGATGACAAATTCAAAAAAGTCACTCTTCTAAGGTTCCACCAACTGTTATACCTAATAATTTAAAAGGTAAACAACCTTTCTTACAAGCCATAATTTAGGTTGCAGCTTGAAAACAAAAAGTTTTTCAATTCCTAAACCATACAATTGTTTTCCACATGTTAATCCTCATGCCTGAAACCATTTTAAACCCTCTCAGAATAGACTTCATTGCCCATAAGTTTGACCAAGACCTTTCACCTACCAAGACTGTGTCATCTGCAAACTAAAGTAGGATATAAGTTACCTTATCATTAACTTTAAAGTCCTAAAACACACCCCTGTTAATATCCTACCTAACCAATCCACCTGAGCCTTCTGTAGTAATTGAAAATAGGTATGAAAATAATGGGTCTCCTTTTCTCAACCACCTCTTTACACTAAATTCTTTTGTTGGACTTTCATTAACCACGACAGATATATGGCTGGTAAAGACTCTTCCATCCATCCATTTCTGGCCAAACCCCATATTTTCCGACATGTTCCTTAAGAAACACCAATATAAACTGTTATAAGAATGTACAAAGTCCACTTTAAACAAAAAAACAACTCTTCTTCTTTCTTTTAGCAAAGTATAGAATATCAGTGTCGATTTTTTGATTTCCAGCGTCCACCTTTGTCGAACCGTCTCACTACATTTGATGTATTATGTCGTCCTTTTAACTTATTTTATGATTTTTTTATTTCTATAATATTAAAATATATTTTCTTTCTTTTTATCATTTAAGGTTTTAATTTTTTTTATAAACTAAGTATAATTCAATGTAAATATTATTGACACGTAAAGTATATGATAAGTATGGCAATTAGTATTTTGAATTTTTAATTATTTTTACTACTATTCTTTATTATATTAAAAGATACAATATTTTAGCCATAAATTATATACTTTTATAATCAAAAAGTATATGAATTATGAAAATTAGGTAACTATTAATTATTCTTTTAAAATATCATGTAAGTATAAGAAAAAAAATATCTCACATAAATGTTGAAGACCTAAAAAAATCATTTTTTAGCAAATGATGTATTTTATTTTATAACCATATTAAAAAAAGGTTATGAGAGACCTGAAAACACCTTTTTGATAAACCTTTTGACAAAATCTATTTGAGGCAGGATGTATATAAGATCATTTTATTACAAATATTTCATTTTCACCATTTAGTCTTTTTTCTCTCTCCAATATATTTTATTTGTGCACTGCAGCTAGCCGATATTGTAAGTATCATCTTGGTCTATCTCTATATTTTTATATCATTTTGTTCCTTACCATTGAATAATTTCAGAAGAAGCATTGGTATTATGGATGATGGTAATGGACCACACAAAAGACGCATTGTGAGGCCGAAGTATATATTGAGAGCAACAGGTGAGTCTAATGTGCTGCAAGATTGCCATTTTATTTTATTTTTGTTTTTTCATCCTCCATTCATGTGTTGGTTCAATCATTTCATAAACAGGTTTAGAGATATTGAATCCTTGTAAAAGTCGAGTTATGCGTGGGAAGAAGATGATGAGATATCTTATGAGGTATGTATATGCAGATATTTAAATTCTATTTTCCTATCAATGTAGAAATGTGACAATTGAAATATACTAATACTTGGTGTTATTAATTTAAGGATCTTTTTGAATTGGCTGAACAAATTGGCAAAGTATGCACCGGTTTATCAATGGAAACCATTGAGACCCAATTGAAGACTAAAGTTTATACACCATGTCCTGTGGACTCTTGCATAATATGTCTGGTATGATCCTTTAATTAATAAAATAATTCAATTTCATTTAGTAATTTTAATAATTTTATACTCGACTTTTAAAAGATAATTTTTGAAGTATAGGTCTTACTTTTATGTGAAGGTGAGAAAATACTTAGAAGGGGGGGGGGGGGTTGAATAAGGATTTAGAAAATATTATGGCAATAAAAACACAAAGATTTTTATCCTGGTTCGTTGAACTCAACTAATCCAGTCCACCCTATCAAGAGTGATTTGCCTTTCTCCACAAGGACTTAATCCACTATAATCAAACTGATTCCAATATCAACCACTAAGAACAACTGTCTTAGTCTTCTAAAAAACTACTGACCACAACTTGGTCTTCTTAAGTAACTTTTACAATCAAATGTAAACTAAACAAGTGTTTTAAATGCTTCTATGAAAGCTATATTAGAACTGTGATTTACACTTAAGTTTAAGAACGTATAAAACAATTCAACAAAGAATAATAATTTGTATGAGAGCTTTGATAGAGTTTTCAATGATCTTGTCAAAATACGTCAATGTTCGTCAACTGAAGAAAGTTGTTGAAGGCTTTCTTTTATAGACTTAGAAGTCCAAGACGTTGCAAGCTTGAAGACCGTGTACTGCAAAGTTGCTGTAACCTTTTGTCTTCATATGACTTGACCTTTCCCAGAATTAGAATGTTCAGAGAATTCCTTTTTGTCTGAGTTCTTGTGTCTAGCATAAAAGAGGAAAGAGTCGTTTGGCATAACCAACAGATATAAATTTGAATAATCTTCTTCAACAAGTTTCTATTTCACAACAATCAACATCAGAGCCTTGAGTAATCAGAGTCTTGATGTCTTCAGAGTTTGCTGTATCAGAGTGTTGCAGCAAGTGTGCTTCAGCATGAAATTAATCAGAGCAGAGTTTGGAGATCAGATCCTCAGTACTTGCAGCGAACAGTACTATCAAAGTCTTCTGAAAAATAATGCTTGAAACTCTTCATACAAAGTCTTTAGTCTATGCTTCAGATGCTTCTGTAGCTTCTACTTCAGAGTCTTCTGTAGGCAGCGCTCAGAGTCTTCTGTAGGCAGCGTTCAGAGTCTTCTAATTAGATGCTTCTTATGCTCAGAGCCTTGCGTTGTTCAACGTTCAGATCCATTTTTTGCTTTCAGAAGAATATTAAATTTAATATCTGCAGCAAAATTACTTGAACAAATTTAGAGTATATAATTTCTTAATACAAAATTTCATAAGTGTTATCATCAAAATATAGAGATATAACTAAGAACCAATTCGTGTTCTAACAATCTCCCCCTTTTTGATGATGACAAAAACTTAGGAAATTTTTTTCAATAAAGAGATAAATATAACTCCCCCTGAGATTATGAATCTCCCCCTGAATTGAATACTAAGAAAGAATATAAACTTCCCTTTTTGCATGAGTATTCTTTTCAGAATCAGAGCCTGAATGTTCAAGATTAGAGCTTGATTTGGATGAACGTTTCAGAATCAGAGCCTGATTGGTTAAAACTTGATATGGGGATCTCAGAGTTACTTTAAAGAATTTTGTCAGATTTAGCATTATAGTTCTGAAAGACTAAAAATTCATGTTAGTTGTGAT
This sequence comes from Lathyrus sativus, assembly GCA_963859935.3. Classification (NCBI taxonomy): domain Eukaryota; kingdom Viridiplantae; phylum Streptophyta; class Magnoliopsida; order Fabales; family Fabaceae; genus Lathyrus; species Lathyrus sativus. The sequence goes on along the minus strand of CAWUDS030002388.1, from coordinate 5,097 downwards.
TAGATATGTCTGAATTCCATTCAGGTAAAGTTTATTTGAACAGTCAAAATTTCATTTTCTCCCTCTTTTTATCATAATAAAAAAGAAAACTTTTAAAGACAAATAAAAGGAAACAAAGAGAAAAGATATAATCAAATAGAGAAAACATTCATATTCATTCATTCAAATATTCAGATAGACAAAACATCAGATGAGAAATTCAAAACAAGTGCTCAAACATCAGATAAAGAAAACATAAATCTAAGATTGTTTGGAAAGAAGCATCTTCAGAAGGTGAGTGATCTCAGAAGAAGATTCTTCTTGCTTGGACATCCATTTCTCAATGTTGTCAGTCTTTTGATCTTGCCTTGCCATCCAGGACTTTATCTCAGATTGACCAGCTTCTAGCACAACAATCTTATCTTCTAAGTCTGAGTTCTCTTTCTTAATCTCAGAAGAAATAGACGGAGCAGATTCTGATGCAGGAGTAGGAGCAGAGTCAATATCCATTGGAGTTGCAGATTCTGGAAGCACATATTCAGATGATTTGTCCATAATCATCAGAGCTAAAGGATTGTCTTCCATAATGACTTCAGAAGCAGATCCTTCAACAGTTTCAGAAGTAGCAGACACTCCAGAAGATGAAGGTGCATCCTCAAGAAGCAATGTAGGAGATCTGGTCACATTCCAAAGCATTATTCTGGTAAGCTCAACGAATCTGATCTTCGCATCTTCAGAGCAGAAACTCTTCAGATTTGAAGAAACAACATTGAATTTGGCAATGAACTTATTCCAGCATTCTTCAGAAGCTTCTGGATTGATGCTTAAGAGACATTTCTCTTCCACGGAGTTTAGACTGATTCTGATTTCCTTCTTGAAACTAGCTGTCGCTTTCGCGAAAATAAGGTGCCGGCACAACAGAAGAGTCGCCACCTTTCGTTATTTATCCCTCAGAGCGGGAAAGGAAACGATCAGAAAAACCTAACGAAAAAGGGTAAGACAAGGTCGTCGCAACCATTGTCTGGATTCGGGAGTCGGTTACACAAGGGGAAGGTATTAGCACCCCTCACGTCCATCGTACTCGATGGGATCCACGCTTGTTGTGTTTACTTGGACGGGTGAAAAACAGTCTATCTACAGCTGCTAAATCTAAACGGGAAGAAATTGACTCGATAGAGCGTCGCACTCTATGCCTACGTATTCTCATCAGAGAACGAGAAATCAGAGTCAACGTAGTTCGGGAAACTACGGGTTAGTTGCTCGGCAAGACGTCGCGTCTTGGGCCTACGTATTCTCTTCAGAGAAATCAGAGCATGACGTAGTTCAGGCTAACAACGGCTAGACAGGGTGTTCTCGGTCACACGGGGTGAGAGATTAAGTTGACGATACTAGCGTACGCATTCTAGCGGTTAGGTGGACGCTGCTCGACCATTGGAGACATAGGCGTACCTGTTTGCGGTAGAACGGACGTAGTATGTCGGGTTTAAAGGTATGGGAACCTACGGGAACTAGAACTACGGTCTGGTCTCAAATGCACTCGGGAAAGAGAAAAGGATAACATCAGTCGTCAGCGGGAAAGTCTCGATCGCACAGCAGCGAGAGAACAAAAAGTTAGTGGTTAGTGTGCTCGCTAGGATATCGCATCCTATGCCTACATATTCTCATCAGAGAAAATCAGAGCAGCTGTAGTTCGGCCTAACTACGGGTAGAACGGAGACCACAGCACAAATCTCATTTTATTAATATTCTGAAGAAATTATAATGATTGAATACAGGAAAATAAACTCCTAAAAGCATATCCACCTAATATGGAAAATCTAATGGAAAATAGTCCCCTAACAAGTGGACTTTTAAATCTACTTCTAAAAGTGTAAAAAGTCCCCTAACAAATGGACATTTAAATCTACTTCTAAAAGAAAAGTGCAAAATAAACTCTAAAAGAAAATATATCCTAAGAAAAGAAAATATTAAAAATCTATGAGCTAATCTAATATTTCTTTATATTTTTATATTCACTATATTTTCCATCTTTTTCTATTTTTTCTATTACATATTCTCTTCTTTAAAATATCTAAACAAAGAAAATAAAAGGAAATAAAGAAAGAAAGAAAAACACAAGGGGGGGTGCAAAACTGCAGCAGGAGGTACAGCAGCAAAAAAACAATAGAAACTGGGCCCAGCCCAGTAAGAAATTCAGAAAAAACAAATAAGAAAACAGGGGGGGTTCATGGCCAAAATGTGGGGTACCAATCAGAAAGATGAACAAGGCCCAGCCCATTTACACACGGAGGGAGGGTGTAGAAGGAAAACAGAGGGGTAACCAGTAGTGGGCCTCAGCCCGTTTACCAAGCAATAACCAAAACGGGGGAGGGTGAATGAAGAGAAACGGAGGGGTGTACGGACGGAGCCAATGGGCCCAGCCCAATTCACACAGCTTTCCCTCTTCCTCGTTCCAACTTCTCAGAAAAAAACCCTAGATCCTCTTTTTCTCCCCTAATCACTATTCACGGCGCCGTCCTTCTCCTCAGCTTCACTCTCTCTCGTTCATTCTCCTTCAATCTTTCTCCCTCTCTCTGATACTCAATCCCAGATTCAACCTCCCCAAATCAACTCCTTACAAACTTTTCACCTGACCACCACAATCACCTGCTAACCAAACAAAGAATCTGTGAACGCAAAATCAGGACATGAAGAAGATTGACGGAGTCTTCTTGAAGGCTTTGGACGAGATTCGTTTGAAGATCTGGAATCCTTTGGAGAGCGAATGAACCTTCTCGAAGCTTTTCTGGCACGGATGAACATGCATGTTGATGAAGATCTTGAGGATGAGAAGATCTTGATGAAGATCTTGAGTTTCTGGGAATCCTGATGGAGGTGCTGATGGAGATTCACGGCGGAGGTTCTTCGTTTCTGGAGAATGATGAAGGTTGTTGATGGTTGATGATGATGTTGCTGAACGTTGTCATGTTCTTGATTCTGGGAACGATGATGAAGGTGGTGATGAACGATGAAGATCTTGCAGATTCTGGAAAAGTCATGAAGCACAAGGATGAACTTCATCAGTTTCTGGGCGTTTCTGGGACGAAGAACGGCGAGGAGTTTGGACGAATGCATCAAGATATGGAAATCTCGATGAGTCTTGAGGCTGTTCTTGATGTATCCGGTGAGGAGTTGGTAGATCTTGGACGAATCTGGGATGAAGAAACGGTGATTTTCTGGAGATGTTTGAAGATAGGATGATGTTTCCGGCGAGTTGGGCTGAAGAAACGGTGGTTTTCTGGACGATTACTGGGGATTGGTGAAGGAGTTTTGGGGAAGATGAATGAGGGATGAAGTTTCCGGTGACCGTTAGAGTGATCGGAGGCGGTTAGCGCAGCGGCTGCATGGCCGGCGGCGGGGTCTCCGGTGAAGGGTGAGTGGTGGGACACACGTTGTAGTGCAGAGGGAGAACACGCGTGAAAAAAAATGGAGAGCTGAGAGAAAAAAGCACACGCGGATGCTTTATAGAGTGGACACGTGGATTGGGAGTTGGATGCTGGGCCTCCACAACAAATGGGCCCAACGAAAATGGATTCTGAATGCACTAATGACTAATTAAACACAATTAGAACTCAATTAAAACTAACTAAGACTACAATTAAATGCAAAACGGAAATTAAAAACAGATCTAATCCTAATTAACACTCAATGAAGATTAAAAACTGCAATTAAATTCTAAATGAAAATTAAAACTAATCTAACCTAACTAATTATGATAAATCCAATTAAAATCTAACTAAGACCCTATTTAACATCTAAACAAATGATTAAAGTCTAATTAAACTCTATTAAACCTAAAAAAGAGAAATAACATCTAATTAAACTCTAAAAAACTATTAACTTCTATTATTCTCTAATAATCCTATTTACTATTAAAAATAGAAAAAACTCTAATAAAAGAAAATCATATTAAAAAACATTTAAAAAACTCTACTTAATATCTAAAATGATTTATTCTAAAATCTATTTAAAAATTATTTAAAATCTATTAAAGCTATTTAAAAAACTATCTAATACCTAGAAAAATGAATTAAATCCATTAAAAAATTCTAGGAAATAAGGGAAAAACCCTAAAAATCCGAGGAAGCCGATTAAATCGATTAGCGATTATATCAAAATAAACGGTAAAAACCCCGGACACCGAGATATCCTCAAAAACAACAGCGGGAGCTGAAAACACCGGGACGAGCACCGATTCTCAAAATATGTCCTCGTATTGGTCTGAAATGCTATCAGAGGGCTGTGATCCCGATAAACCAATCTGACTGGAAAAAATGCAATGTACGTGGTATGCAAATGCGAAATGAAATGAGTCAAAACATGAGCCAAATTGCGATGAGTGGTTGGTCAAATTTTGGGGTGCAACAGCTGCCCCTATTCAAACGGCTTGGACCTGAATGGTTGAAGAGCGAACGACTTTCAAACATTCAAAGGTAGAAGACGGTTGAACACCAAAGAACCCGGAAATTTGCCAACTACACAAGTACACAGTACTCTAATGGGAACAAATCTTCGGATGCTGAAATCATAGCTGCACGACAACTTGCTGGAGACATACTGATCTGAACCTTGTCGTCAGTTATCCACATTAAATTCCTCTGTCATTGTCATCCGACACCTGACCTCGCCGTCAGGCATTCATGAAAATAAAGCGTCTGACCTCGCCGTCGGACGACCAAAACACCCAACATCGCCGCTGGAAAACTAAATCACCTGACATCGCCGCCAGAAACGAACCTCCAACATTACCGCTGGAGAATCAAATCACCTGACATCGCCGCCAGAAACAAACATGACTCTGAGAAACACCCGACATTGCTGTCAAGTACTCAAAATAATCTGACTTCGCCGTCAACTCTCAACATCGTCTGACCTCGCTGTCAGGGTGAAGAAACTCCATTGGGGAATTATGAACTTGAATAATAGACTCTGTTGGAGAGAATGATAAGATGAACACATGTCAATGATCCTGCTGGAAGATTGGATACCACACACAGGTGAACGATACTCTGGTAGGTAGGAACATCTTCGACACTGAGCATAACAGTTGCACGGCAACCTTGCTGGGGAATTGGTCAC
>CAWUDS030002387.1:15000-27500 GCA_963859935.3 Lathyrus sativus | reverse complement strand
GAAAATATTTTTTTGTATCTTTTTGATTCATTTATTCACAAAAATCATCCATCAAAAATGAGATAGAATAGCTTCAACCTTGTCAACCGAAAATGAGAAAATGAAATCTGGATAAATACCAATACCTATTATGGGTATAAGGATAGAAATAGAAATAAATAATTCTCTGGGCCCAGAATCAAAAAAAGAAGAGTTTGATGTATTAAAAAACTTGTATCCATAGAACATTTGCCGTAAGATAGATAATAAATAAATAGGAGTTAATATCATTCCAATTGCTGTTACAAAAGTAATTAGTATTTTCATCATGAAAAGATATTTTTGACTAGTAATTATTCCAAAAAAAACTATCAATTCTGCAACAAAACCGCTCATGCCAGGCAATGCAAGAGAAGCCATTGATAAGATAGTGAAAATAGTGAATATTTTTGGCATTGGGATAGCCATTCCGCCCATTTCGTCAAGATAAAGAAGACGCAGTCTATCATAACTAGTTCCTGCCAAGAAAAAAAGGGCAGCGCCAATAAATCCATGAGATATTATTTGTAAAATGGCCCCGTTGAGACCAGTATCACTTATAGAACCAATTCCTATAATTATAAAACCCATATGAGATACGGAAGAATAAGCGATTCTTTTTTTTAGATTCCGTTGACCAAAAGATGTTGCAGCGGCATAGATTATTTGAATACAACCTAATATCATTAACCAGGGGCAAAATATGGAATGAGCGTGGGAAAAAAATTCCATATTAATTCGAACCAACCCATATGCTCCCATTTTTAATAAGATTCCGGCTAAAAGCATACAAGTGCTGTAATGCGCCTCTCCGTGGGTATCTGGTAACCATGTATGTAAGGGTATAATCGGCGATTTGACAGCAAAAGCAATAAGAAATGCCGTATAGAATATTATTTCTAGTGCCACGGGATATGATTGATTAATTAATGTTTCAAAATTAAATGTTGGTTCATTAGAGCCATATAAACCAATACCCAGAATTCCCATTAATAAAAAAACAGAAGCTCCTGCAGTGTACAAAATAAACTTTGTAGCTGAATACAAACGTTTCTTTCCCCCCCACATGGATAAAAGTAGATAAACGGGAATTAATTCCAATTCCCACATGATGAAAAAAAGTAAAATGTCTCGAGAAGAAAATGGTCCTATTTGACCGCTATACATTGCTAACATCAGGAAATAAAATAATTGGTATTTTCGAGTAACCGGCTGAGCTGCTAAAGTGGCTAAAGTAGTTATCAATCCTGTCAGTAAAATAGGTCCTATGGAGAGTCCATCTATTCCTAATCTCCAGTAAAAATCAAAAAAATGGATCCATTTATAATTCTCCGTCAGTTGAATTAGTGGATCATCCAATTGGAAATGATAACAAAATGCATAGGTTGTTAGAAGGAGATCGATTAAGCATATACAAATGCTATACCACCTAATTACCTTATTTCCCCTATGAGGAAATAAGAAAATTAAGGAACCTGCGGCTATTGGGAAAACAACAACTATTGTTAACCAAGGAAAAAAATTCGTGATAAAAATAAGATACACTTGGGCCAGAAAAGCCCATGCTCAAAATAAAATAGAATTTTTTTCTTTTTTATTTTGAACACGAGTTTTTGCCAGTAAAAAACGTATTCGTGTGGTGTTTTTTGAAACGAATCAATAAGCGAGACCCATACTTCGAGTTGTTTCATGCCATAAATAAACTCGAACACTTAAGAAATCCGTCGGACAAGCGGACTCACACCTCTTACAACCAACACAGTCCTCTGTTCTTGGGGCAGAAGCTATTTGCTTAGCTTTACATCCACCCCAAGGTATCATTTCTAATACATCTGTGGGACAGGCTCGGACACATTGAGTACATCCTATACATGTATCATAAATCTTTACTGAATGTGACATTATCTATAGTAATTTTGGATGTTCAAAAATGCAAATTATCGATCTAGTAAACTCGTAAATGAATCGTATATTTATATACCAGATGAATCAATGATTTGTGATAATATTGTTAACTGTTAATAAAAAAAGGCGTCTAGATAAATTTACAAGAGGGAATCGAAGAGGACCAGGATACTTTCATTTCTTATGATTTAGGCAATGTAAACATGATATGATCATAAGTTGTGTCGAATAAATACTCAAATGAATTGATTAGATTCATATTACACTATTTGAAATTCTACTTTATTATTATAGGATTAATGCTATTTATTCAACAAATTCGATTGATTGATACGGGTTGATTTTCTGTTACGAGCAATTGAGGAAACAATAGCCAGTCCGATAGCCGCTTCAGCGGCTGCAATAGCTATAACAAAAATTGAAAAAATATTTCCTTTTAATTGGCGATTATCAAAAAAATCAGAAAAAGTTACTAGATTTATATTAACTGCATTCAGTATAAGTTCAAGACACATAAGGGCTCTAACCATATTTCGGCTCGTGATCAATCCATAGATACCAATAGAAAATAAATAGGCACTCAAAACAAGTACATGTTCGAGCATCATTGACCAACTCCTTATAAATTTGGATTCATTAACAAAAGAATATATCGGCAATAAAAAAAAAAAGAATTTCTACATAAAAAAAAACTCTTTCACTTCACATAGAATTCGACAGAAATAAATGTGAGAAAATTGAAAAAAAAAAGAATCTTGATTTCTATTACTAGTTCTCTAAAGATTTCTTACTGGCGAGCTACGACAATTGCACCTATCAAAGAAACTAAAAGAATTATGGAAATTAGTTCAAATGGAAGAAAAAAATCTGTTGATAAATGAATTCCAATTTGTTGACTAGTACTTATCAAATCTTGCTCAATAATCTGATTTGGTCTTGTAGTCCAAATAATTCCGTACCATGATGTATCGGAAATAATAGTGATTAATGAAACAAAAATACTTGTACAAACTATCAAAGTAATTCCATCCCCTACGGTCCAAAGATTCAAATCTTGGTAATATTCGGAACTATTCATGAACATCACAGCAAATATGATTAAAATGTTAATAGCTCCCACGTAAATAAGTAGCTGTGATGCAGCTACAAAATGCGAGTTTGCTAAAATATATAATAAAGATATACAAACAAGAACCAGTCCCAACGAAAAAGCAGAAAAAATGGGGTTGGTAAGTAATACTACTCCTAAACTTCCTAATAGAAGACCCGATCCCAGAAAGACTAAAAGAAAATCGTGCAGCGTTTCAGGCAAATCCATTATATGTAAAAAAAAAGACAACGAAATCGAAATTTCATGACCTTATTGATATGACCAGGAAAAAAAATTTATATATTTCAATTTTTCTTTGCATTGAAAAACCTAAGTAGTTTAAATTGATATAGTTATGGTTATATAATCAATGTCATTCCACTCTTTATACAAAAGAGTAGTTTGAAACGATATGAAAACTCAAGTATAAAGGTAGATAGAACATATATAACCATTGAAAATCTTATTGAAATTCCAAAATATTTTCAATTTCGAGAATATATTAATATATTCTATTGAAGAATATAGTTCTCTAATAATTATAGAATATTTCTACTAATATGATATTTACTATATTATTCATTTTTTATACATTTAAAATATTTGATTTAGATTATTCTATTTATATCTATTCTATCTATAGAAATATATAGAATATTTGTGTGTGTTTTTTTTTTAAGTTGTATTTTATTGAATTATAATAAATTGTCTTTTTTGATTTGAATTGTTCGAATTGTATAATCATCAATTATTGACATTGGTAAACGGCCCAAAGCAATTTGATTATAATTCAATTCATGACGATCATAAGTTGAAAGTTCATATTCTTCAGTCATTGATAAACAATTTGTTGGACAATACTCAATACAGTTACCACAAAAAATACAGATTCCGAAATCAATACTGTAATTTAGCAATCGTTTCTTTCGAATATCCGTTTCCATTTTCCAATCAACAACGGGTAAATCTATAGGACATACACGAACACATACTTCACAAGCAATGCATTTATCAAATTCAAAATGGATTCGACCGCGGAAACGTTCTGATGTGATTAATTTTTCATAAGGATATTGAATAGTTACAGGTAAACGATTTGCGTGAGATAAGATAATCATGAAACTTTGACCAATGTACCTTGCAGCTCGTACTGTTTGTTGACCATAATTCATGAACCCAGTTACCATAAGGAACATATTGTAAATATCTATGAATAGTATAGTTTTTTTTGATTTCTTTCTCTTATTTGAGACAAGTAATGAATATAGAACATCTTTTACAGCGAAAACAATTGAGATGAAGTTGTTAATAATAGATTACCGAGAGAAATCGGTAAAAGAAATTTCCATCCAAGATTTAATAATTGATCCATTCTTAGCCTAGGCAAAGACCATCTTGTTATGATAGAAACGAATAAGAAAAAATAGCTTTTAGCTAATGTAATAAAGAGATCAATTGTAGTTCCAAAAACTCCGTATGTTTTATTTATTTCAAAAAATTCAGAAACAAATATGTATGGAATAGAAATATTGGAACCGCCCAAGTAAAGAACTGTTACAAATAATGAAGAAATGAAAAGGTTTAAATAGGAAGCAACGTAAAATAAACCAAATCGAATACCTGAATATTCTGTTTGATAACCAGCTACTAATTCTTCTTCTGCTTCTGGTAAATCAAAAGGTAATCTTTCACATTCTGCTAGCGAAGAAATTATAAAAACGATGAAACCCATAGGTTGACGCCACAAATTCCAACCCCAAAAACCATATTTTGATTGCGCATCAACTATATCAATTGTACTTAAACTGTTAGATAATCCTAGTCGGTGATAACATTCCTGTTCCCATCTCTATTACAGAACCGTACATGAGATTTTCACCTCATACGGCTCCTGGAAAGCCTTAAGTAAATCTAAGGACCGGGTCGATTATTTATCTCTTGATATATCCCTAAGATATAGAAGATTAAAATCTATCGAACGGTTCTGAATTAGACCAATTCAATTCTGTCTGTTCTAGAAATAAGAAAGAGAAATCGATTTTCATAAAAGATCCAATTAAAGCACTTCTGAATTGATCTCATCCCTAAGAAAATACAAATTTGTTGAGTAATAACTGAATTCTTCAATAAAATACTCTTTTATAATTCTCAATAACCCTCATGATTTTGAATGACGAAAAATAATTACACATCCGTTTCTTAATTATGATGTGAATTTTATCTCCATGAATATGGATATAAGAAATCAAAAACGAAAGAGAAATCTATTTTTCGTTTTTGATTTCTTATTTTTTTTTCGTTCCTATTCTTCTTTTTTGTGCTATGAAATGAAAAAGGGACCTCCAAAAATTGGAAAGGATTTTTTCGTTCCTGATAGTAATTTATTTAGTGATTGAATGGAAGCATACTCTGGATCGGAGTTGTGGGGAGTACTGCTTTCTTTTTTCTACCAACTTAAAGCCCCCAATTAGTATTCTTTTTATATTCTGCGTAAATTTTCTTTTGGATAATTTACAAAATCTGTGTTACTAATCCTTTGTGTATCTTGGTGTTTCTAACCATCCAGTCTTTTTTATTAACCCCCCTTATTTATTTTTATATATCTATGATAATTCATAAAAATGGTAACTAAAACTCAATAAGGTTGGTCTTTTGAGACCGCTTCAAAACAGGATGACAAATTATCCAATCTTGGGTTAAATGTCCTCTTCTGTTTATAATTTTATTTCATTCTTATACATAGAAAATGAGACTCAATATTTTGACTGCCCTTATAAAATCATCATACTATCTATTAACTAGCAGGAATCTAGTATTCTGAAATTAGATTCAATATAAGCTGTTTTATTTCACTCATATAACTATCTAATTTAGTTCTTCAATCAGAATTTTGAAAAAGAAAATAAAGATAATGAAGGTTTCTATTCAATTTATTCGCTATATAGTACTATACAGAAATTATAGTACTATATAGAAATATAGTACTATAAAGAGAGGAGTATAGCAATAGAATAGCATCGAATAGCTTTTTCGGTTTCAACGAATCGCACGTAGAGATATTGATAAGACACATAGAGTTAATGGTATTTCATAACTAATCGATTGAGCAGCAGCTCGTAGACCACCCAAAAAGGAATATTTATTATTTGAGCCATATCCTGACATAAGAAGTCCAATGGGAGCAATACTCGAAATAGCAATCCATAAAAAAACACCCATATTGAAATCAGATAAAACAAAATTATAGCCAAACGGAATTACTGAATAACTTATTAGAATGGATATGACTGATATGGATGGTCCAATACTGAATAAATGAATATCTCCCCTAGATGGAATAAGATTCTCTTTGAATAGTAGTTTTGTTCCGTCTGCTAGAGCTTGAAGCATTCCAAAAGGACCAGCATATTCAGGTCCAATACGCTGTTGTACCCCTGCAGATATTTCTCTTTCTAACCATACAATTGCTAGTACACTTATTGTAATTCCCAAGACAAGAATCAAAATTGGTAAAAGTATCCATAGAATTCCATAGACCTCTTTGAAAGATTCCAATCCGGAAAAGGAGTTTATATCTTGGACTTCCGTTGTATCAATTATCATTTCAACGATCAACTTCTCCCATAATGATATCTATGCTACCTAGTATTGTCATAATATCAGCCAATTTCATTCTTTTAACTAATTGAGGAAGAATTTGCAAATTGATAAAACCGGGTGGACGAATTTTCCATCTCCAAGGAAAACCATTCTGATCTCCTATTAGAAAAATTCCTAATTCTCCCTTGGGGGCCTCAATTCTCACATAAAGTTCTTGTTTCGGCAATTCAAAAGTAGGAGACGGTTTTTTACCAATGAATCGATATTCAAAATCATTCCATTCTGGCTCCTTTTCTCTATCAAAGCAGCGAATTTCAAAATTTTCATAAGGCCCCCCTGGAATTCCTTCCAAAGCCTGTTGAATTATTTTTATGGATTCCACCATTTCACCAATTCGAACTAAATAACGAGCTAATGAATCTCCTTCTTTTTGCCATTGAACTTCCCAATCCAATTCCTCGTAACACTCATAATTATCAACTTCACGTAGATCCCATTGTATTCCGGAAGCCCGAAGCATCGGTCCTGATAACCCCCAATTTATAACTTCCTCTCTACCAACAACACCCACTCCTTCAACCCGTTCTAAAAAAATTGGATTTCGCGTAATAAGTTTTTGATATTCAATAACCCTTGTTAAAAAATAATTGCAGAAATCCAAACATTTATCGATCCAACCATAAGGTAGATCAGCCGCTACTCCCCCAATACGAAAAAAATTATGCATCATTCTCATACCTGTGGCAGCTTCGAATAGATCATATATTAATTCTCTTTCTCTAAAAATATAGAAAAAAGGGGTTTGTGCACCAATATCTGCCATAAAAGGTCCCAGCCATAGTAGATGAGAAGCTATACGACTTAACTCCAACATAATTACTCTTATATAGCTGGCTCTTTTAGGTACTTGAATATTTCCCAATTGTTCCGGTCCATTTACAGTTATTGCTTCTGTGAACATAGTAGCTAAATAATCCCAACGTGTTACATAAGGCAGATATTGTATAATTGTTCGGTTTTCCGCTATTTTTTCCATACCTCTGTGTAAATAACCCAATATTGGCTCACAATCAATAACATCTTCACCATCCAGAGTAACAATAAGTCGCAGAACACCATGCATCGATGGGTGTTGAGGCCCCATATTTACTATCATGAGGTCTTTTCTTGTAGCTGGGACATTCATAGGTTTTTCCTCGATTCATTCTTCCATGAATCGTTCAAAAAAAAGTTAATCAAAATTCAGTATCTAATAAATCGAATAATTGAAAATGATTCTTGAAATTAGCTAATTTGTGAATGAATCCCGAATACCCAACCGATTTATTAAATTTTGATAACGTATTTTGTTTTTCTTTGACAAATACGACAATAGTCGTTGTCGTTTTCCCAGAATTATACGTAAACCTCTTTGAGATAAATAGTCCTTTGGATGTAATTCAAAATGTGAAGTAAGTCTTCGTATCTTATTAGTTAAGATGAATACTTGAAATTCAACCGATCCCGGGTTTTCTTCTTCTTTTTTTTTTTTTGAAATAACAGGTATAACTGGATTTTTGATCATAAAATGAAAGCTTCCCCCCCCTCCTTTTTGGTAGATATTTTTATTGATCAGTAATAGTAATTACACTTATTTTTAATTTTTTATAAAAAATTTTCTCTTCATTTATTTAACAATTCTGAATTTCTTTTTTTTTTTTCAAATTAATTCATTATTAAGGAATGTAATTCAAATAGATAATAAATACTATATTTATGGATTCATAAAATGAATAAAATCTATTGTCTTGTATTTTAAAGACAAAAATAAGACAATAGATTTTATTCATTTTTCGATGGATTTATGGAGACATCATTGAGAAATTGAATTCGTATGACTCCCACAATGTGTGTGGACGTTTATTTTATTTATCTATAAATATTGTTCACATATCAGATAGATATGTTACGAGAAATATTAGGATAAATAGAACAAAAATCTAGATTTTCAATCGAGGCGAGGATACATACGTATTCTCAATATACTGAAACGGCTTCCATTATGTGTATCAAACCAATAGCGGTTCATACAAGCTAAATCTTCGAATCGATAATTTGGCCAAAGAAAGAATTTTAAATTCCTTAGTTTTTTTGTATCGCTATCAAGATCTTTCTTTTTAGTCAAAACTTCAGAAGAATTCGTTTTTTCTTTATCAGTTATTGTGTTTCTATCCATCGTCTTCCGATTCTTCCTATGGTTCAAACAAGTTAGAATTCGCAATTCTCTACGGCGTCTAGGGGAGAAAATATTTTCAGGAACAAGTAAATCATAATGATTTTTATCTTTATTTATAATTTGGCGTTTGTGCTTCAATGATACGCTTATGGTTTGATATAGAAATGATTGTTCGTAGTTTTTTTTGTAAGAACAACGAATGGGTTCTAAACAAAAAACTAGGTTGTCCTGCACTTCCTCAATATCCCTGCTGTAAAAAAAACAAGGATCATCACTGACTATACGCACAAAAGTTTCCAGATCTAGTTCTCCCCTCCTTATAGTAGACAACAAAATTTGTTTTGGTTGTTTCGTTTGCTTCAGGAGATTTAGTACGCCGACAATGTTCGCGTAGCTGTCGCCGTAGTACGTAAACTCCGCACAGCGTAAATAATAACCCACATATCTATCTATTAAGAAATTCTGTTCTGCAGCCATATCCTTCCTGTATTTAGGGCTATTTGCATTATAACGATGCTTGGGCTTATAATACCTTTCGAGATATGATTTTAGATTGCTGTGAATCGCGTATTCGTTCTTTTCTAACTGTAATTCCAGTTGATCAGTAATGTTCTTCTGACTATAAAACGGCATAAACAAGAAATTTAGTGGTAAGATCCACGGATTCTTCTTATATGCATCTATTTTTGATTTTGACAAAAAACCAAAACTCGGAGTCAATAATTTGTCATTCGTTATGGAATTCTTTTTTCTTTTTCCATTCATTGCTATCCTTCTTATTTTGGTCCTTCTCCTTCTTTTTTCATTCATTCCCATCCTTCTTTCTCTCCAACGAAAATACTTTCTATCCGGCTTATTTTCATCATCTTCCGCTATATAATTTTGGATAAAGCTATCGCCCATTAGATCAAATACTTCTTTTATATTTTTAGGTGTGTTATAACTAGGTGATGTATATCTATAAATAGAAGGTTGATTCTTATCTACATAATTTAGATATTGATAGGCAAAAAGATCATATCCATATTGTTTTTTTATTTTTTTTTTATTTTTTAATAAGTCTACTTGTTCTAATAAGTCTACTTCTTCTAATAAGTCTACTTTTCGTTTTTTGGAAACAATTAATTGAGTTTTTTCCGATGAATCATAGTCAAGTAAATCTTTATTTTGAGCCACGCGATGTTCATGGATTGTATTCCTCCACTTTTGTGGTGCTAATCTCGACCATGTGCTCTCAGGTAAAGCATATTGATAATGAATCTTTAACCAATTTGTCCATTGATTCATTATAGAATCGGGACGGTTCTTATGGCTTAATTTGGAATTGAATCTTTCTCCTTGTATTTTTAAAAAATAATCCTTTATTTCATTCGGAAGAAAAAAAGATTTTCCAGGTGATTCAAAAATAGATCTTAACCTATATTTATATCCATTACAAACTTGCATTTGTGATAATTGAAACAATACATAGGCTTGTGACAAAGAAGATACATCACAAGAATTCTGTGAATACATATCCGTCCTATTCCGACGTTTTTGTTTGTCTACAACCGACATAAATGGAATTATACTTTGATTTATTCTATCAATATATTCTTCATTTTTTTTTTTCGTGTAAATGAATTTTTTTACAAATTTCTTTGTTGATTCCAATAAATCACGAGTTAATTTAATAGAATTATTAATAAAATTAAGAGAACGTTGTACAATGCTCGAAGTAAGGAAATGTTCTACATATTGAATAGTCAATCCTATAATATAGTTAATATTAAAGATATCCATGTTATCGATATGCGTGTATAGCCTTTCCATGAAAATTTGGAAAAAACAATAGGATTTACGGATTAATCGAACGTTTCTTCTTTTGAATATTTTCCAACTATTTTTGAGTAATTCTAATGTTGTAGGATTAGTTATAACCCTTTCTTTTCTCAATTTTTCCATTTCTTTTAAGATTTGATTTCTTTTCGCATTTAAACGATTTATCCTTCTTTCTGTGATTTTTATCCTTCTTTCTGTGGATGTGGATGTGGATGGACTAATAGTTGCATTACTCGTACTGATTGGTGAATTTTTTTCAATTTCTATTTCGTTGAATTCTTTTAACAGGATTCGAGACTCTTCTTTTGCTTCATTCTCCCATTTTTTCAAACATTTTTTCAAATCTTTTTTCAATTTTTTTGTTATTTGTTTTAAAATGGGACCACAAAAATGCAAATGGGTTTGGTACATGCACCTGAGGGTACGATTCGAGTACTGTTCCAAAAGCTGTTAAAAACCATAAGTGGGTTGCAGAGATTCTTTTTTCATCTCCAGCGGATATTTTTTCACTGTATTGTTTTTTTTCAGTAGATAGTACCTTAGGTTTCTCGTGCCAAGCTTTCAGAACAAAAGGGAATAAGACCCTTATCTGAAGACCGGCGTCGAGCCAGTTGTATGGCAATGCGTTGTTATATACTGGAGTGCCCCGATAGGTGCAGTTAATATGGGTTTCTTTTTGCCAATCCCCAAAATCTTCTGACCATTCTGGATCTTGAAATAATAATATACGAATGATATTTTTCGTTATTATCAACGACGGTAATAGAATATATTTTCGAAACCTGGACATAAATAACAATACGAAATTTCTGATTACTAGACCATATAGAATGCTCTCCCAGGCTTCTTCGACTCTTCGAAGTGTCTCAACAGCCTCGTCTTCGGCGTCCTGTTCCATTCTCATTCTTTGCTCGTTCTCTTTTTTTGCCTTTTTTAACCTCAAAAATGATACATTATCAGGATCGGGTTTCCTGAAATATAGGGTCAAATAGTCCCACATGTCCTCCAAAACATCAAACAAAAAGGAATTGCTTTTGTTGATCATATCCAAAAAAAGGGGGGAATGGACATTCCCATTTGCTTGAAAGAGTCTCGAAATAACTGTTTTACGCCTTTGAGGGCGCCAAGATCCTCGAATAAGATCTCTGTTAAAATCTGCGCCGGGTACATAACAAGCTACAGAGAATTCGTTACGGCGGTCCTCTGCCTCCTTATATTGATGCGCAAAAGAATTATTTTGAATACGAGGACCCAATGAGCTTGATTCCATATTAAAAATAACTACATATTCAGCGTTTGGGGAACGAATATGATGTTCTTGTTTATAGCCCGGTTCCAGCATGTACTCCGTCTCGTCCAGTAATTCGTAGTTCCATCGAGGAACTTCTTTACTTATTTCCTTGATTTCACTACATAGTTTTCTATTAAAAATTGTTTTATGATTGAAAGGATTAGTCCGAATTGCATCAAATAAGAAGTTTCTTTTTATTTTTTTTTCTTTGGAATAGATTTTTACTTGTTCATGTTCTGGAACTGAAGAAAGTCCGTCAAAATGAAAATTGGATACTGATTTTTCCGAAAATTTACTCATTATTTTAAAATAAAAACCCATTTCAGTGAATACTAATTTTCTATCCAATTTATCTATTTTCTGTTCCAATTCTGGAGAATTGGTATTCATACAAAGAAGGAGACCATGAATCCTATTTATCAATATGGAGTTTGAGTCAAAAGTTTTCTTTTTAGAAACGCTTTTTTGGATTTCTCCACGAGCGGGTCCATTCAAGAAAGGATCATATATTTTAGGTAAGTATTTTTTTCGACCCCTATCATCCGATAATCGAACTCGAG
>CAWUDS030002387.1:7500-10000 GCA_963859935.3 Lathyrus sativus | reverse complement strand
GTTAATAGTGTCAAAGTTGACAGATAAGTCATCCTTACTGCCACTCTACAGAACCGTACATGAGATTTTCACCGCATACGGCTCCTCGTTCAATTCTTTCGACGTAATTAGATCCTTTATCCTCGTTCGATAATCTCCACTTCTTCCCCCAAACCCAACAAAATAACGAGAACGAATGAAGTCAGCCACGTTTTCATGTTTGAATTGAACACTTTCGTTTTTTTATTCTCAAAGGAGAAAATTATTCTTTTTACTTTTACCAAACATATGTGGATCCAATTATGATCTTCTAATCAACTGTTTCAATCAATAGAAAACCTTTTTTTTGTATGAATCCATATTATTACATTCCAATTCCTTCCCAATATTTCCCAAAGAAAATACCGAATTGGATCTTAAATTGACGGGTTAGTGTGAGCTTATCCATGCGGTTATGCTCTCTTTGAATAGGAATCTATTTTGTGAAAAATCCCGGCTTTCGTGCTTTGGTGGGTCTTTGAGATCCTTTCGATGACCTATGTTGAAAAGATATCTATTATGATTAGAATATAGAATATATTCTAGAATAATATTTAATATATTCTAAATAGATGTTTACTCTTCCATAATAGTATTAATTAGTATAAAATTACTATTAAACAATACTCTTTGAATAGAGCTAATTCATAGTATTCCAGTCCAACATTTTTATTTGAAAACTTTTTGAGTTATCTGTAAAAATAGATTCAGCTAATGAAAAGGCTTTCAATGCTGCCGTATATCCTTTTTTTTTCCAAAAATTCTTACGAATTTTTTTTTTTGATATAGAAGTGCGTTTTTTGGGAACTGGCATACAAGTAGTATAGTTTTTTCGTTGCTATAGTTTGATGTGAAAGACATTTGTTCTGTAAATGAACACGAATTATTCTGCAATTAGCCGTATGTCTTATCTATCGGAATTCCCTCTTTCTTTTTTTTCGATCAAAAGGTAAAGTAAAAACATTGAATATTATAAACCTTTTCCAAATTTTTCATAGATAATATTGATGATTCATGAATATATTACTTTAAATACTCTTTTTTTTCACTAGGAATTTTCTTATTGGCCGGTTTTCACTTTGTACTTTCCAATATTGGGACCAACCATTGTATTGTGCAAAGATTCAGAACAATTAAGAATATCCAATTCTATTTCTATATCCACTTTTTTATTAACCGAACCCCTTTACAAACAAAAGAGATAAAACAAACGAATAAGAAACAAAATTCATAAAGAATCTAAATATTTTTTATTCTTTTTTTTGTATGGAATATACACATCAATCTTCATGGATCATACCTTTCATCCCTCTTCCAATTCCTATTTTAATAGGGGTAGGACTTCTACTTTTTCCCACGGGAACAAAAAATATTCGCCGTATGTGGGCTTTTCCTAGTATTTTATTGTTAACCATAGTTATGATTTTTTCGATCGATTTATCGATTCATCAAATCGAGAATCGTTCTATCTATCAATATGTATGGTCTTGGACTATAAATAATGATCTTTCTTTAGAGTTTGGCTACTTGATCGATTCACTTAGTTCTATTATGTCAATATTAATAACTACTGTTGGTATTCTGGTTCTAATTTATAGTGATAGTTACATGTCTCATGATCAAGGCTATTTGAGATTTTTTACTTATATGAGTTTTTTTAATACTTCAATGTTAGGATTAGTTACTAGTTCCAATTTGATACAAGTTTATATTTTTTGGGAATTGGTTGGAATGTGTTCTTATCTATTAATAGGTTTTTGGTTCACACGTCCTATTGCGGCAAATGCTTGTCAAAAAGCGTTTGTAACGAATCGTGTAGGGGACTTTGGTTTCTTATTAGGAATTTTAGGTTTTTATTGGATAACCGGTAGTTTGGAATTTAGGGATTTATTTCTAATATTCAATAACTTAATTTATAAGAATGAGGTAAATATTATTTTTGTTACTTTGTGTGCCCTCTTGTTATTTTGCGGATCCGTTGCAAAATCTGCCCAATTCCCTCTTCATGTATGGTTACCAGATGCTATGGAAGGTCCTACTCCTATTTCTGCTCTTATACATGCTGCGACTATGGTAGCAGCGGGAATTTTTCTTGTAGCTCGACTTCTTCCTCTTTTCATAGTTATACCCTCCATAATGACTGGAATAGCTTTGATAGGTATAATAACAGTAGTATTAGGAGCTACTTTCGCTATTGCTCAAAAAGATATTAAGAAAAATTTAGCCTATTCTACAATGTCTCAATTGGGTTATATGATGTTAGCTTTAGGTATGGGCTCTTATCGAGCCGCTTTATTTCATTTGATTACTCATGCTTATTCAAAAGCATTGTTGTTTTTAGGATCTGGATCCATTATTCATTCAATGGAAGCTATTGTTGGATATTCTCCAGATAAAAGTCAAAATATGGTTCTTATGGGCGGTTTAACAAAACATGCGCCAATTACAAAAATGGCTTTTTTAATAGGTACACTTTCTCTTT
>CAWUDS030002387.1:0-2500 GCA_963859935.3 Lathyrus sativus | reverse complement strand
GGACTCATAACAAAAATCGTTAATCCATCATTCGTAGGAAAAACTTTTTCCACAGCAAGCACTAATTCTTTTTTAACGTATAATTAGATGTGGTAATCATTCAAATCAAAAATGAAAGCTCGTTGCTTTTTGTTTCCCTATAATTGGAGCAGCTAAGCTCTATCCCTTTATTAATTAAACCCAACGGAATTCATTTGTTCGGAGCCAACAATTCAAAGAAAAATATTGGTCGGATCAAATATGAATGAAAAATTTTTAGAATTCACCGTTGATACGACATGCTGCTTTTTCCATTCATTCCTTTCTGGATCAGTCGTGGTCTTACAAACCCTACCGATGGTAGGGATGAACCAATTAGTTCATAGAAATGTGTAAAAAATGGAGTCGCACTTAAAAGCCGAGTACTCTACCATTGAGTTAGCAACCCTAATCCAATTACAAACAAGAATGTCTATATCCAATCGCAATAAAAAAAGATGCAATTCTATAAATAATAGAATCAAATGTTACATATTATGTTACATATTACATTAAATTACAATGAATGACATTAAATTACAATGAAAGAAAAAAAAAATACAACGAATCCACCATTTGATGAAGTAAAAAACCTATCTGACATGAGTCAATCGATCCATTTATTCACGATCGGATTATATTGGTTTGATACACTGTTGTCAATATTAATAGAAAATACTTCTATTTTAATTCATTATATTCCAAATCAAAAAAGAATAATGAACTAGAAAAAAATCTATCAATCCGAAAGATCCATAGGATTCATTTATAGATACAACAAGTATTCTGTACAGTATTCGGCTCAATCCTTTTAGTAAAAGATTGGGCCGAGTTTAATGGAAATTAATAGAACGAATTATTATTACTGGATTACAAAGTATCCATTGCTGGGAATTCAAATTTGATTTCCTTCCAGACTTCACAAGCAGCAGCTAATTCAGGACTCCATTTGCAAGCTTGACGGATAATTGCATTACCCTCGCGAGCAAGATCACGTCCCTCATTCCGAGCTTGTACACATGCTTCCAGAGCTACTCGATTCGCTACGGCACCAGGTGCATTTCCCCAAGGGTGTCCTAAAGTTCCTCCACCGAATTGGAGTACAGAATCATCTCCAAATATCTCGGTCAGAGCAGGCATATGCCAAACGTGAATACCCCCTGAAGCAACAGGGATAACACCTGGTAAAGAAACCCAATCCTGAGTGAAATAAATACCGCGACTTCGATCTTTTTCAATATAATCATCACGTAGTAAATCAACAAAACCTAAAGTAATCTCCCTTTCTCCTTCAAGTTTACCTACTACAGTACCAGCGTGAATATGATCTCCACCAGACAAACGTAAGGCTTTAGCTAATACACGAAAGTGCATACCATGATTTTTTTGTCTATCGATAACTGCATGCATTGCACGGTGGATATGAAGAAGTAGACCATTATCGCGGCAATAGTGAGACAGGGTAGTATTTGCAGTGAATCCACCTGTTAAGTAGTCATGCATTACGATAGGAACGCCCAATTCTCTAGCAAATACAGCTCTTTTTAGCATTTCTTCACATGTACCCGCAGTAGCATTCAAATAATGTCCTTTGATTTCCCCTGTTTCGGCCTGTGATTTATAAATTGCTTCGGCACAAAATAAGAAACGGTCTCTCCAACGCATAAATGGTTGGGAGTTCACATTTTCATCATCTTTGGTAAAATCAAGTCCCCCGCGGAGACATTCATAAACTGCTCTACCATAATTCTTAGCTGATAAACCCAATTTGGGTTTTATAGTACATCCCAATAGGGGACGTCCATACTTGTTCAATTTATCTCTCTCAACTTGGATTCCGTGAGGAGGACCTTGGAAAGTTTTAACATAAGCATTAGGGATTCGCAAATCTTCCAGACGTAGAGCGCGCAAGGCCTTGAACCCAAATACATTACCTACAATGGAGGTAAACATGTTAGTAACAGAACCTTCTTCAAAAAGGTCTAAGGGATAAGCTACATAAGCAATAAATTGATTATCTTCTCCAGGAACAGGCTCGATCTCGTAGCAGCGTCCTTTATAACGATCAAGGCTGGTAAGTCCATCGGTCCACACAGTTGTCCATGTACCAGTGGAAGATTCTGCAGCTACCGCTGCACCTGCTTCTTCAGGCGGAACTCCAGGTTGAGGAGTTACTCGGAATGCTGCCAAGATATCAGTATCTTTGGTTTGATAGTCAGGAGTATAATAAGTCAATTTATAATCTTTAACACCAGCTTTGAACCCAACCTTTGCTTTAGTTTCTGTTTGTGGTGACATAAATCCCCCCCCCCTACAACGCATGAATTAAGAATTGAATTATAGCAACAACAAGGTCTACTCGACATAACTTAAGAGTTAATCAAACCTTTTTACAAATGATCCATCAACTAATATTATCAATTAATCCGAATGGGTCATTGTTAAATTTGACCATGATATTTGATTTGGCAAATACATCATT
>CAWUDS030002386.1:0-25974 GCA_963859935.3 Lathyrus sativus | reverse complement strand
GGAGGAGTATTCTGCGATGTTGGGAGTTCCTGTGTTGGACCAGATGCCCTTCATACATGTTGATGCTGAGCCCAAGTTAGCTACACTCACTAAGATTGTCAGCTTAAACGCTTCTGAGTTTCCTGGAGGTTGGGTTAAGCTGAACGGAGCTTATGGTTTTCACCTGTCTGTCCTGGTTGAGAAGGCTACACAATGCACGAAGAGTGGATGTTGGGTTGCCTTCAGTGCTATTCTAGCTGTCTGCATCTATGGGATTGTCTTGTTTCCTAATGTGCCAGATTTTGTCGACTCAGACGCCTTCCTGATTCTTGCCTCAAAGAATCCAGTTCCTACTCTCTTGGGCGATGTTTATCATTCCATTCACTACAAGAATGAGAAACATCATGGCAAGAATGTTTCCTGCTGTCTTCCTCTCCTATACAGGTGGTTCCAGGGGCACCTTCCGAAGACAGGACCTTTTGTTGATGTTGTTGATACTTTGATTGGTCTTCCCGGTTGATGGGACTGTCTGCTGAGAACGTCATTTGGTTTGATCGGAGTATGCTTGGTACTGATATTATATATAGTTGCAGTGGCTTTCTGAATGTTCCCCTGATCGGACGGAAAGGTTTTATTAACTATAACCCTTCATTGCTGGTACGACAGTTCGGTTATGCTTTGAGGGACGCTCCTATTGAGAAGAAGATACAAGAATCTCTGTATCTCACGGGCTCATTGGACACAGCTGTTTTGATCAGATTGAGACAGGCATGGGCTAACATCCATAGGAGGGGAAAAGCTTTGCTCGGTAAGAGCAATAGCAGAGCTTATGATCCCTATTTGGCGTGGATTCGCGAGAGAGCTAGTACTTCTTTGATGCCTTATCCTGCTGTGGATCCCCTGTATCTTCCATTGATTGAGATACCTGCTTCAGAAGAGAGTGAGAAGTATAACAAATTGTTGGCTGAAAACAAGGAACTGAAGAAAGCCAATGAGGAGTTAGAGAAGGAGATCTTCCAGTTACGTCGTGAGAAGAAGGAAGCCACCTTCACTGTGAAGGAACAGACTGAATTGATTAATAGGTTGGGATCAGAGCTGACAGAAGAGACCAACAAGAAAGAAAAAGTGGGGATAGCCTTGAACGGTGTTAGCAAGGTGCTTACTTCCAAGAAGGAACTTCTAAGCAAAGCTTATGTCCGTATCAGCAAGTGGGAAGCCTTGTGGAATACCATGCTTACCAAGCGGAAGGAGCGCGAAGACGAACTGAAGCTGCAAATTGCCACGCTAGAGGCCCAGATTAGAGCCCAAGACGCAAAGATTGCTGAAGAGACATCACTTAGGAGTGCTGCTGAGCTCAGAGTAAGTGACATTGACGAGAAGCCGAGAGGTTATGAAGAGAAGGCCGGTTCCAAAAGGTACAGACTTGACGAGAGTTCTAGCGAAGGAACCTACCAGGACGATGCCAAAAAGCTGAGATCCACTACCAAGCGGCATGCTTTACTGATTCAGGAGCTGATCTCCCGACTAGGGCACACGGAGACGATGGGGATATTGGAGGACGTCAAAGCATGCCATTTGGCCTGATTTATCTTTGCCTTGTCTTTGCTATTTGTACTTGTAGTTGGGCCATCGCCAGGCTTGTTGGTTGAGGTCTCTTCAGGTGTATTCAGTTGTACTCTTGTACTCAGCCTCTTGGCATGTGTTTATATATGAGGATTTTTTGATTCCTTGCTTGCTTGATGGGGACTCCATTGTCGTGATGGCCTTCTCTCCGAGACTAGAATTGGGGGGAATATAACCTGTAGCATATTTACACAATTGCATCTGCATTCATATTGCATAACCGGTATTCTTGAATCTGTCTCTTATTTCCTGCATCTGTAGGTTTCCAGGATTGACGAACAAAGAGTTCACCGCTACTCAACCCGAAACAACTGCAAGAGAATCATGGATCAAGTCCAAGTGGAGATGCAGGAAATTCGCGAGAAGTTGAACCTGTTCATGCAGGCCATTGAGAGTATTGCTAAAGGCCAGGAGAATCTCCAGACTTTGGTATAGCCGCTGCTAACGCGGGCTACTGGGAATGGCAACAATGACCACAACTCTGTGCATGTAGAAACTCTTCATGAGGATGGTCCCCCTACGCCTGTGGTTCCTCCTTGGTGACCCCACCTGTTATGGTTGTGAACAATGACGCTGGCGCTGGCAAAGGTAACACATGGAATGGAAATGAGATTGTTGTTAACAATGTTGGATTTGGAGATGCCAATCTGGGTGGTGGTAACAACAATGGTGGTAATGGTTTTGGTAACAATGGGTTCGGCTATAACGACCAAGGGTTTGAGTACGGCAATCAGGGCAGAAAGTTCGGCTTCAACACTCAGGGTTTCGGCTACGATGATTTTAGTAACGCTAATCAAGGTTATGGTGGAAATGGTGCTGGATTGATTCCTGTCAATACTGGTTTCGGGCATGTTGGGGTCAATCAAGGTTATGGTAATGGGGGACGAGGTCCCATGACTAATCAGCAAGGGTTTGGTCGCAATACTGGTTATAACGGGTACGGAAATGAAAATGTGAACTGGGGCGAAGACTGTCAGGAGGACGCCTTTTCAGGAAGAGGCATGGGATTTGAGGGACCTGTTGACAATACTAAGAGGATTAAAATGCTTGAAGAGCAGGTGAAGGGTATGGCTAATCAGAATTCTACCGGACTAGACATGACTACTACGGGCTTGGTGCCTGGGCTAAGGGTACCGCTGAAACTCAAAGCTCCCACGTTTGACAAATATAAGGGGGACACTTGCCCTAAGGTGCATGTTCGCGCTTATTACAGAAGGATGTCCGCGTATTCGGATGACGAAAGGATGCTTATGCATTTCTTTCAAGACAGCCTATCAGGACCGTCGCTCGAGTGGTACATGGGGTTGGAGCCCGCTCAAATCAAAACCTGGAAGCAATTGGCGGATGCTTTCGTCCTGCATTATAAGTATAACAGTGATCTGGCACCGAACCGAGTGCAATTGCAAGGATTGTCGCAGAAGAACGGGGAAAGCTTTAAAGAGTATGCACAGAGATGGCGCGATATGGCAGCAAGAGTACATCCTCCGTTGGCTGAAAGAGAAATGAATAGTATGTTCATTGGGACATTTACAGGGATATACTACGAAAAATTGTTTAATGTTTCGCTAAGCAGTTTTTCAGATTTGATTCTTATGGGTGAGATGGTCGAAGACGGTATTAAGGTTGGAAGATTCCACGCAGGTGAGTCTGCCCCCGCAGGAGGTACCAGGAAAGCATTCGGTGGTAGACGACAAGGTGATTCTAGTGTCGTGTTTGGTGGCAGAGGCCGGGGCAGAGGACGAAGTCAGTATGCTCAGCATCAACAGGTCGCTAGTGTTACCATCCCTTTTCCACAACAACAACAGCAACAGCAACAGCAGCCGCAGCAGCAGCAACAACAAAGGCAACACCCCGCCCAACGCAGAATCCTAGAGGGTAAGCCAAGGAGAGTATTTGAAACGCCTCCTTCAACATACGTTGAACTGCTTCAAACGCTGCTAGGGTTAAAGTTGGTCGAGAAAAGGACCATGGCGCCGTTAACGGGCACTCCTCCGTTTGGCTATGATGCTGGTAAACACTGTGAGTTTCACTCCGGGGTGCCCGGACATGATATTGGAGGCTGTCATGCGTTTAAACATAAAGTCCAAGACTTGTTGGACAGCAAAGCTATTAACTTTGGACAGGCGGGTCCAAATATAGTACAACAGCCTATGCCCAATCACGGGGCAAACGCCATCCTGACCGAGGAGAATTTGAATCTAGTGACGGATGTCAATAAGCTGAAGACATCGTTGGGTGAGATCAAAAGCAGGTTGTTAAAAGGGGGTGTATTCCCGGGGTGCGACGAATTTTGCTTGGATTGTTGGATACAGCCAGAGGGTTGTAATGATTTGAAATAGGGTATTCAGGTTTTGATGAATGAAGGAACATTGCAGTTTGATAGAACCGCAGTTGAAGAGCCTGCAGAGGCGTTGTGTGATAAGCTGAACGATGTTGCTACAGTGACAATTCCAAGGAAAACAATAACAATAACGGCGCCCGCCAGGCGGCCGACGATCACTATTACTAAAGCAGGACCGATTCCTTTCGAGAATACTAAAGCAGTTTCGTGGACTTACGGGTTGGAGGTTTATTGCGACGGTGAGAAAGTTGAAGTCAATAAACAACCAGTTGGGGTTGTAAATAATGTTGTTGGAACAGGAGGTATGACCAGAAGTGGGAGAATCTTCACATCGCCTGAGGTAGAGGCAGAAAGATTGGCAAAAGGAAAAGCCAAGGTAGACGGGAGTGGCCCCTCGCGGATAAAGGAAAAGGAAACGTCAGTTAAGGATGTAGAGGAATTTATGAGGCTCATCCGTAAAAGTGATTACAAAATCGTTGAACATCTCCAGCAAACGCCATCAAAGATCTCGATCTTATCACTGCTATTATGTTCTGAGGCCCATCAGAACGCGTTGCTGAAGATTCTAGACACGTTGTTTATACCCCAAGATGTTTCTGTGAATCAGTTAGAGGGCGTGATGGCGCACGTGAATGCAGGCCATAGTTTGGGATTTACGGATTTTGATTTGACCCCGAGGGGGAGAGAGCATAATATGGCGCTGCACGTCTCAGTTGAATGCAGGGGCACGGTCATGTCCCGTGTGTTGGTAGATACGGGGTCTTCCTTGAATGTGCTTCCGAAGAAAGCAATGATGAAATTGGATATCAGGGGGATCATTTGTACGCCTAGTGACTTGGTGGTCAGGGCGTTTGATGGTACACGGAGGTCAGTTTTCGGATCGATAACACTACCATTGCTAGTGGGGCCGGAAATTTTTGAAACTGAATTCTATATAATGGACATCTAGCCAGCGTATAGTTGTCTTCTTGGACGCCCATGGATTCATGCTGCTGGGGCAGTCACATCCACGTTGCACCAAAAGTTGAAGTATATGGTGGGGGATAGTGTCGTCACTGTTTGTGGAGAAGAAGATATTCTGGTTAGCCATTTGTCTTCATTCAGATACGTGGAAGTCGACGGTGAAATCCACGAGACACCCTGTCAAGCATTTGAAGGGCTAAAGATTAAAGACAAAGCTCCAATACCCAAGATATCAGATGTGGCAGTGTCATCGTACAAAAAGGCTCAAGCTCTAGTGCAGGCAGGCCAAACCAAGGGATGGGGTCAGGTGTTGGAGATTCCCGTGAAGAATGACAGGTTCGGGCTTGGATATCATTCGTCGTCATCAGCATCCTCTTCAGGAGCGCCCAAGTTCAGAGGGCCAATAACCATTACGCCAAGTGGAGTGAGCTTTGAGACTATCAATGTTGTTTCCGATTCTGAGGAAGGAGATAGCGACTGTGATATGGACGCATGGATCAAGCCAAGCGTGCCAGGACAAAGGCTTTGCAATTGGTCTATTCAGGAGATTGTTCCTATGACAACGAAACAGTAATGCTTTGTTTTATTAATTGTTGAATAATCCGGTGTCCTACCCGGGGCATCGTGATTTTGCTTAGGGCCATTCTGTTATGTACATTGCACTGTTTAAACATGAAAAAGGCATTTTTTTCATATACAAATGTGGTGATCCCTGTTTTTCCTGTTTTTATCGTTTACAATAAAATGGCAACGTGGTTATTTGCTTTATACGCGTTTTGAAGCATTTAACCATTTCCTTTGCAGGATTACTATTTCAGATGACATCTATGAACCGCCTATGACTCACTTCGACTTCGAGCACCCGGTATTTCAGGCTGAGGAAGAGATTGTCGAAGATGGCGACGTACCAGAAGAGCTGACCTGGTTGTTGAAACAAGAAGAAAGAATCATTTTGCCTCATGAGGAAGTCACTGAGATTATCAATCTGGGGACGGAAGGGGTTGAGAAAAACATTCGTATAGGGGATGCGCTGCAGGGCGACATCAAGCAAAGTTTGGTTGAGATGCTCAAAGAGTACAGTGATATATTTTTTTGGTCGTATGAGGATATGCCTGGGTTGGATACAGATATGGTTGTTCACCGTCTGCCACTGCGAGAGGAATGTCCGCCGGTTAAGCAGAAACTCCAAAGAGCCCGACCGAACATGGCTGTGAAGATTAAGGAGGAAGTTCAAAAACAGTGGGATGCTGGTTTCCTAGTTGTTACAGAATATCCCTCATGGGTCGCTAATATTGTGCCAGTACCGAAGAAAGACGGTAAAGTGAGAATGTGCGTAGACTACCGTGACTTGAATAGGGCGAGCCCGAAAGACGACTTTCCACTTCCTCACATCGATGTGCTAGTTGATAATACTGCTCAGTTCTCTGTATTCTCCTTCATGGATGGCTTCTCCGGCTATAATCAGATCAAAATGGCGCCAGAAGACATGGAGAAGACTACCTTCATTACTCCCTGGGGAACATTTTGTTACAAAGTGATGCCCTTCGGATTGAAGAACGCTGGGGCAACATATCAACATGCTATGACGACTCTCTTTCATGACATGATGCATAAAGAGATCGAGGTTTATGTTGATGATATGATTGCCAAATCCCAGACGGAGGAGGAGAATTTGGTTAATCTGCTAAAATTGTTCAAGAGGCTTAGGAAGTTCAGGTTGAGACTGAACCCTAACAAGTGCACCTTCGGGGTGAGGTCGGGTAAACTGCTGGGGTTTATTGTGAGCGAAAAAGGAATAGAGGTTGATCCTGTGAAAATAAAAGCAATACAAGAAATGCCAACGCCTAAAACAGAAAAAGAGGTGCGCGGATTTTTAGGGAGGTTGAACTACATCGCCCGGTTCATATCTCACTTAACTGCAACGTGCGAGCCGTTATTCAAGTTGCTAAAGAAGGACCAGGTTGTGACCTGGAATGAAAATTGTCCAAAGGCGTTCGACAAGATAAAAGAATACTTGCAGGAACCTCCTGTTTTGATACCCCCGGTGGCCGGGAGACCTTTGATTATGTATTTGACAGTTCTTGAGGAGAGTATGGGTTGTGTTCTCGGTCAACACGACGAGACTGGGCGTAAAGAGCATGCGATCTACTATTTGAGTAAGAAGTTTACTGACTGTGAGTCCAGATACTCAATGCTCGAGAAAACGTGTTGTGCGCTAGCCTGGGCCGCCAAACGTTTGAGGCAATACATGCTAAATCATACAACCCTGCTAATTTCAAAGATGGACCCAATCAAATACGTGTTTGAGAAGCAAGCGCTCTCCGGAAGAATTGCCCGATGGCAGATGGTATTAACCGAATACGACATCCAATATGTTTCTCAAAAGGCTATTAAAGGTAGCGTTTTGTCAGAATACCTTGCAGAGCAGCCCGTGGAGGACTACCAATCGATGAGGTTTGATTTTCCTGACGAGGATATCATGTACCTGAAGATGAAAGATTGCGAAGAACCGTTGCCGGACGAAGGACCAGAATTGGGTTCCAAATGGCAGTTAATATTTGATGGAGCTGTGAATTCCTATGGTAGCGGAATAGGGGCAATCATTACCACTCCTCATGGATCACACATCCCATTTACTACTCGATTGACCTTCCGGTTACCAATAATGAGGTTGAATATGAGGCTTGCATCATGGGTCTGGAAGAAGCTATTGATTTGCGAATCAAATATCTGGATGTATACGGAGACTCAGCTCTAGTGGTGAACCAGATTAAAGGAGAGTGGGAGACACGTCAGCCCAATTTGATACCATATATGAATTATGCAAGGAGATTGTTGCCTTTCTTTGACAAGGTGGAATTGCATCATGTGCTGCGAGCAGAGAATCAAATGGCTGACGCCCTGGTGACGTTGTCTTCCATGTATAAAGTCAACTTCTAGAACGAGGTTCCCCGGATTGTTATCTCTTGGCTTGATAAGCCTACCTTCATATTTGCTATTGACGAAGCATCTGATGATAAACCCTGGTACTATGACATCCAGAATTTCCTGAAGAACAAGGAGTATCCGGCTGGGGCATCCAGTCGAGATCAGAAGACTCTCAGGAGATTGGCTGGCAGTTTCTATTTGAACCCTGACGGTGTCCTATACAAAAGAAACCACGACTTGGTGCTGCTACGCTGTGTAGATGAGAAAGAAGCAAAGTTGCTCATGGAAGAGGTACATGAAGGTACATTTGGTACACATGCGGGTGGGCATGCTATGACGAGAAAGTTGCTGCGGGCAGGCTATTACTGGCTAACTATGGAAACATACTGTTTCAAGTTTGCAAAGAGGTGTCATAAATGCCAAATTTATGCGGACAAGGTCCATGTACCCCCAAGTCCTCTGAATGTGATGTCATCACCGTGGCCGTTCTCGATGTGGGGAATTGATATGATTGGAAAGATCGAGCCTACGGCATCCAACGGACACCGGTTCATATTGGTGGCAATTGATTACTTCACCAAGTGGGTGGAAGCAGCATCATATGCCAATGTCACCAAGCAAGTGGTCGCCAGATTTATCAAGCGGGATATTATCTGCAGATATGGAATCCCTGAGCGGATCATCACCGACAACGGTTCGAATTTGAATAACAAGATGATGAAAGAGCTGTGTCAGAATTTCAAGATTGAGCATCACAACTCATCTCCTTACCGACCCAAGATGAATGGCGCTGTTGAAGCGGTCAATAAGAACATAAAGAAGATTGTTCAGAAAATGGTTGTGACGTATAAGGATTGGCACGAGATGCTACCTTTCGCTTTGCACGGTTATCGTACGACGGTACACACATCAACCGGGGCAACCCCTTTTTCATTGGTATATGGAATGGAGGCAGTGTTACCGTTGGAGGTTGAGATTCCTTCCTTGAGGGTTTTACGAGATGTCCAACTTGACGAGGCAGAATGGGTTAAATATAGACTGAATCAGCTCAGCTTAATGGATGAGAAGAGGCTAGCTTCTCTAGCATATGGTCGGTTGTATCAAAGCCGAATGAAGAAAGCATACGATAAGAAGATATGTCCGCGAAGCTTTCAGACGGGCGACCTTGTGCTGAAGAGGATTCTCCCGCCACAAACAGATCACAGGGGCAAGTGGACCCCTAATTACGAAGGGCCATACGTTGTCAGAAAAGTATTCTCTGGAGGAGCTTTGCTACTATCTACCATGGATGGTGAAGAATTTTCGTCTCCTGTGAATTCGGACGCAGTTAAAAAATACTTTGCTTGAAAGTGACCCGCTGGACAGTAAAAAGAGAGTCCAGGCAAAAATGGGGCATCCCGGCGAACCGTAAAAAATGAATAAAAGGTTCGGGCAAAAGTTAGGGATAAAATCGAAAAGATGTACACCCGTGAAGTCGAAAACCTGCATTGGGCGACTTCGGCAAAAAAGGGTATCCCGGTGAATCGAAAACCCGCAAAGGGCGATTCACGCAAAAGTTAGGGATTGAAAAAGCAAATGACTGCGGTCCGAGTTCGATACTGCATTGCTTAGTGGTTTAGGGAGCACCTGAGGTTCGTTATCCAACATGATCTCTTCCGAAAATTGAATACCGGGAAAGCGCCAAAGTCAGGCGAGTCATAGGAGGATCAGCTCACGATGTTTGTCTGCACCACGTTGCCGACATGTGTACAAATTCGAGTTGTATTTGTATTTTTTATGCTTTTTTGTGCATATATGTATGTGTGTGTGCGTAACTTCCTCTTTTCAGGAGTTGCATCTGATGTACAAAACTTTGCCTATTCAAAGGCCTGTTATTAATAAAACATGTTATTCAGTATTTGATGATTGTGCTTTACTGTTTTGTATGTGGAAAACGCCGACGTTTTTGATAAACTTGCACTTGCATAACTTTGCTGGCCCTTGCCAATAATTGCTAAAACTTCGAATTGACTGAAGTAATGTCACAGACACTAACCCGAATAGATTCGGTTGTATAGATTTGTCTTGTCTCGTTTGTGTTTTGCAGGGTTCTCGCCCTTGAAGCGGACCATCATAAATTGTGACCCCCGGCCGGAGGTTCGTGGTGAAAGACTTGACTTTGTGCGACGCCAATCCCCATGCAGGTCACACATCATCTTCAAAAGTTGGGATGATTTTTGTCCCTTACCAAAGAGATCAATTTCCCCAGCTAGTCGCAACTTATCCCCCAAGGATATCCCCATCCAGGCAAAGTCCGTATCCTCTGCATAGGTTGCACTCCCCAGAGAGTCGAGTATGTGAATGATCGATCCCCAGCTGGGAGAATGCCCGTAGTGTTTAACCAAGTCATAGTTGGTTCAGAAGGATTATCCTCAGCGGAGTGGTAGTTCCGAGTTTGTAAGTTGTGCCCAGGCAGCATCGTTTCCTCCAGAAGGACGTTCCCTAGCTGAGTCGTTTCTTGCTCAGTCAGTTTACTTTCCCCAAAAGAGTCGTTTCTTCCCCCAGCTGGGTTACTCTCCCCAGCCGAGGATGTTCTTTCCTCCTAATGGAAATCGAAGTTTAATCTCTCCCCGGTGAAGTTTGGTTGTATGTCCAGCATTTATTTTGCCGGAGGACTTTATGATACTCGTTCATCCCCAACATGGTGGTATTTGCTCTCAATAGCCGTGTTGAAGCAAGCTTGTCAAAGTTTCCCCAGCAGCTTGAACCTGCATTCGCATTTGCATACATTGTCATAGTTGCATTTACCCAAAAACGTGTAGCATTTCCATGCTGTATGGAGCATTGCGCCATTGTCAAACATGCGCATTTTGAAACATAAGCCAGGTTAGTTAACCTTTGGTTTTCAAGTGTTGTTTCTCTTGCAGGTGGAGGGAGCTCTTGCTCAGATCAATTACCAGGTATTCAAGGTCTCGGCATGAGACATGTGATGATAATGTTCGTCTTGTCATTATTCCCCACAGAATTGTTTGTTTAAGTTTCTCTTACCCCTCCAGCGGAGTATTTCTTTAAGATTGTTGTTATGTCAGTATCAAAAAGATTTCGTGAATCAATTTTTGGAAGTTGTCGCCTATGTCGGAGTAGGTGTCTGGCAGTTTGGGTTCAGAAAATCCCCAGTAGAGTCCTTCTCAGTTTTGCTGCCATGTCCGCACTAAAAATTGGAAGACTAGACTCGTATTGTGTTTCCCATGTGACTGATGGAGTTAGCTACTGCAAAGATAGGCAGAGGAGCTGTATTCAAGAATATTTCCCGTAGTGGTGGCGGAGTTATTACCTGTAGCAATGGCGGTGTTTATTTTTCCCGTAGTGGTGGCGGAGTTATTACCCGTAGCGATGGCGGTGTTTATTTTCCTGTAGTGGTGACAGAGGTATTACCCGTAGCGATGACAGTGTTTATTTTCCTGTAGCGATGGCAGAGTATTACCCGTAGCGATGGCGGTGTTATGTTCCTGTACGATGGCAGAGTATTACCCGTAGCGATGGCGGTATTATTTTCCTGTAGCGATGGCAGAGTATTACCCGTAGCGATGGCGGTGTTATTTTCCTGTAGCGATGGCAGAGTATTACCCGTAGTGATGACGGTGTTATTTTCCTGTAGTGATGACAGAGTATTACCCGTAGCGATGGCGGTGCTATTTTCCTGTAGTGATGATAGAGTATTACCCGTAGTGATGGCGGTGTTATTTTCCCAGAGTATTTCCCGTAGTGATGGCGGTGTTATTTTCCCAGAGTATTTCCCGTAGTGGTGGCAGAGTTATTTCCCGTAGTGATGGCGGAGTTATTGTTGGCAGAGTCATGTTTGTCGACAGAAGTACTTCCCTAGTGAAGTCGTCCAGGTTATTCCTATATTGACAAGTTTGGTGGCGCACAGGCGGTTAGTGTTGAAATCAGATCTGTATCAGGTGGTTGATCAGTTGTGACCATAACAATCAGGTTCATGGGGTTCCCCAAACAGCGGTGCAGTTTATTTCTGCGGTGGGCAAATTTCTGGGTTCTTGGTATTCAACCGTCTTGTACCTCGAAGGTTTGAAGGTCGTTCACTCTTCACCCAGTCGGGTCCAAGCCGTTTAAATAGGGGCAGTTGTTGCACTCTAAAATTTGCTCAACCTATTTCACTTGGTTTATGTTTCAATTGCATTATCATTTGCATAGTCAGTCATGTACATAGTCTAACCATTTGCATAGCTTAACATAACAAGTCATCTAACAAGGGATCAAGTGCCATTCTTATTAGAAAGAGGCACATCAAGGGGTTTTATTCAAGTTCAAGACCATCCAAGTAATCAAGAAATAAGTTGAAGCTTTGAAAAGTTTGAGGGTCAACCAGTGGATTTCTCTCCTAATCTTGGGGGGTTGAAGATCACCAATGAGTGTGTGAGCCATGGCTGAGGGTATGGAATGTGTACAAAGATCATGGAAGACCTAGAGGGTCATTTTGAAGATGAGACAAGTCATTGATACAAGTACAAGAGCCAGAGTTGAAGTACAGTCAACTAGGGTTTCATCTGGGTCAACCCTAGGTCAACTGAGTGATTGAAGAGCATCAAGGCTTAGTTGGAGGATGTGGGATTCATGAATTGATATGTGGATACATGTGTGGTGTTGTACCAAGGATAAATCAAAGAGAATCAAGAGTAGGAGGAGTTACTAAATTAGGGTTTTAGTGTAAAATCCCCTAATTTAGGCCTCACTTCCAAGCCAGATAAGTCAAAATGAAAGCTTCAAATGAATTCTTGGTCAACATGAAACTTGTAGAGCTTCTCACTAGCTTTAATTTGAGTACTAGAAGTCTTCAAGTAGATTTGTAGAACTCAAGTTATGGTTCTTGTAAGTTATGGGTCTCCAGAGGACACTGAAATTTATCTGTGAAAGTCACTTGACTTCCAAGCAACTTTTGCCCATCAAGGAGTTTTCAAATGGATTCTTGGACAACATAAGAGTTGTAGATCTTGATCTTATATTTAATTTGAGTACTAGAAGTACTCAATAGGATTTGTAGAACTCAAGTTATGGTCTTGGCAATCCAAGGGTATTTTGGGAAAGTTGAATTACAGGTCATTTTCCAACATAGGTCCAAATCTCCATCTTCCACTCCTCAAATGAAGAAATGTTCAACATGATATGTGTTAAAAATGATGTTTTTAGGCTAGATAGGAGGTCATGAGAGTTTGGAATGGATTGCTTCACAAAATCACAAAAATGGCCTAAAATGAAGGTGAATTTTAAATGAACCAAGGTTGGAAATTAGGGTTTTTGATCTGCAAAACCAAACCAAGCCATATGACATACCAATTTGATTGTAAAATGCATTTTGAGAACATTGAAATTGCCAAAATTTTGAATTGAGGGTTATTTCAATGACTTACTTTGTAAATTGGTTACTTGCATCATAAGGCACAATTGCAAAACCACACTTCAAGGCAAATGCAAGGCTCCCTTCCATCCTAACACATCCAATATCTCATTAGAAGACAATCTGGATCAGAATTGAGTGCAAATACAAGCTAAAACATGAGCTGATATGAACCAAGCATGAGATGAGATTTTCCATGACATGAGATGGTGAATTTCTCATTGGATCAATCTAGAACTTTCTAGGGTCTTCAAACACATTCTATATATACTTGTGAAGTGATCCAAAGCTTGAGTTGGAGAGAATTGAGGGAGATTGGAGAGATTGCATTTTCACTTTTCCATTTGCAAACAGAATTCTGTTACACAGTTTCAGCCACTTTCCATCCATTCTTTTGATCTAAAAAGTTTGCTCTAGCATTGGTGGATGATTCCAGATAGAATCCATAGCAAGAGCATTGAAGAACTGTGAGATTGCACTTGGAATTTTCAGCCTGCAACTCAAGATCGAATTCAAGAATCCAAGCAATTTCAATTCATCTCTTTGCATACAGAAGCCTCCTTTGGTGTTGGTGAAGAGGTCTGGAACTTATTGAAGCTTATCTTGAAGCTTTGATCACTATGTTCATCTCAAAATTGCAGGTATGTAAACTTCACTCCATGGCTTGATTTAGGAAGTTTCAATAGGCTTTGAATGGTTAGATCCAATGTAGATGATCATAGGGAGCTTTCTGGTAGCATTAGGGTTGATTTAGAGACAATTAGTTGAATGATGCAATTTCTGTTCATGCTTGTATCTTCATGTTCTTGGTGTTATAATCTTAGTTTGATAGCTAGAAATGATCAGGGTGAAGTGGGGAAGAGATTGAGCTATTCAATTTCAAGTTTGATGAGTTTTGGTTCTTGATCAATTTCTGATTGTTCAATCGTGTTTTGAGGAGGAAGATGTTTCAGTGATTTTGATTACCCTGGTTGAATTCCTTGTGGAAAATGGAGTAAGTTAGGGTTTTTAATTTTGAGTTTTGATGAAGATTTGGTGGAATACGAATTGAGGAAGATGAAGTTCTTGGTTCAGGCATCCATGGCTTTTTCCCTCCATCCACGATTCAAAGGTTGAAGACAACCTGACCACCCTTAGATCTTAGGAAGACCTTTGACCCAATCCAAATCCAACGGCCACGGATTTGTTTCCACTTGTGAAGGAGAAGTCTGATTACCAAAACGCATCGTATCACCTAAGTTGTAGCATTGGGCTTAAGTTGTAATTTGATACTCACACCCCTTGTTCAAAGCCCAATGGGAAATACACTACGTTGGCTTGCTATTCATACCGTGAGTTTGTTTTTTTTCTTTACATTTTCATTCTATTTTCTGAAGTGGAATTGGGCTTAGCATGCGCTACTACACGCACCCCCTTTTGGGCCCGGGTGATTGTTTACACTGCATTGGATTGCTATTGGGCACGCTCATTTTTCATTTTTCTCATATTTTCTTTTATTTTCACATTTTATTTTAAGTTCTTTGAAAATTCATAATAAATTGGAAAATTAATATTTTTGCATGGGAGTTTTTTCCCCATTTTCCTCAAGACATTAAGAAAATTATAAAAGAATAAAAATGTCATTTCATTCATTTTTCATTTTTTGGCTTATTTTTACTTTTAATTGCTTTTATTTCATTTTTGTTTGACAATGCAACTTGCTGATTTTAGTATGATCATGTGGCTTTGATTTTTGATGTAATTATTTTTGCTATAGTTAGATTATACAATTAGGTTCCCCCTGGAATTTTATCACATTTTTGTGATTTAATGTTAGTTAGTTTTGAATAAGGAACTTTAGTATGCTAGAATTAGGGTTTCAACTTGACATAGGTGCATTTCAACACATAGTTTTTGGGTTTTTAGTTTTATTTAAGCCTTGGGGGTTATGTGGGGTATATGGTACCTAGTTAGGATCCCTTAGAAATTAATTTAGGATTTTATGATGAGTATTTCCTATTTTCTCTGATTTTTGCAAGTTGGTTGATATTGGTGTGTTCCCTCTTGGGATGTTGTGTTGTTTGATGGGTTTTGGGCCTCTTCCTTGGGTGTTGGGGCTTGTGCTTGGCTTGAGGAGTCTATGAAGACCTTGGAGATGATTGAAGATAAATGATGATGCTTGGAGCTTGAAGTTGCTTGTGCTTGAAGATTGCCTTTGAAGACTTAGGAGATAGGAGATATAGGGAGAGCTCTAGAGTAGACTGATTTCTTCTGTCAAACATAGAGAGCTTCTTGTGCCTCTATTCCATCCTATGACACAAGGTCCCCTAAAAGAGTTCCATCCCTCCTTAGGAGGGATGTAGAGCATTCTTTGATTGGGTAGAACCTTGAGGATACCTTTCACTTGCTATGATAAGATCTTGGTGATTTCCCTGGGTTTTCACTAAGTCTCTTAACATTCCAACTTCATCCATTATTTGATTCTCTCTTGTGAGTGTCTGCATTGAAGATGGGAACCTATTGAAGATGAGAAGGGTATTGATGACTAGATAAGATGAAGCCTGTGCCTGTCAAAGCTGGTTAACTGTGAAAATTAGGGTTTTGCTGCTGACTGAAGTTGTTTGCTTATTGGGGTTCAGTGCTTGCTAAAGCTGAAGATTATTGGAGATAAGAGCTTACCTGAAGCTTGAATATCATTGGAAAGTAAAGATGGGATTTTGCTTGAAGTTGTTACTGTCAACCTTGTTGTTGTTGATCAACTGTAGCTGCCAGAGCTGGTGCTGTTTGAACTGCTTACTGTAAGGAGCTGGTGTTGCTATCTGAGCTTGTGTTGGGTGTGGTTTTCTTTGCTGTATTGTCTGTTGATTTTCCCTTAGGCTTGAGGTGAAGCTGTTTCACTTTGCCTATTGTTTTCCCAGGTTCGAGGTTGAGTGGGACTCCCTTGCCTCGCTTGTTATGTTGCATCTCATGCATTTTACTGTTTACTGTATATCTGCTGTTTCTTTTCCGTTTATCCCCTAGGATCTCTGATTTCCTCTGCGCAGGAGGGAATTATGACAAACATTAGGTTGTAACCCATGCATGACAACATTAGGGTAGTTTTGATTCCCCTTTCAAACCCTAGGTTTTTAGAGCTTCTTTCTCTTCTATCTCAGAACAATCCAAAACACAGTAATAAGGATAATCAATGTCGTACGCTACGAGCCTTAAGCTATTTGAGAGAGAGTTGCTGGAGGGTCACTCTTCAGTAACTTGATTGCTTAGTGTGTTACCCTTAGGGTGACATACGACGTAGTCACCCTCAAATCATAGTCTCTAGTGCGTCAGAGATTGCAAACATCATAAAAAACAGTTCTTGCGTAAAAGACTGAAAACGAACATTAAAATGTCATTTTTGTCCGCTTGGACTCTTAATCAGGAAAACCCTTTCATAAGGAGATAAAAAAACAGTCAGACAAGCTCGTGTCTTCCGTAGCCCGAACTACGTTTGCTATGATCTTTCATGTTGTATGAAAGTACGTAGGCATAGGATGCGATATCCTAGCGAGCAACCTTCCCCTCCTTTCCCGTAGGTAGGCGAACTACGTTGACTCTGATTTCTCGTTCAAGACGGGAATACGTAGGCATAAAGTGCGATACTTTGCCGAGTCATTTTATTTTCTTTTTAACCCTAAACCTTTAGAGTAGATAGAATAACAATCTGTACTAGAAAACAAGCGTGGATCCCGTCGAGTACGACGGACGTGAGGGGTGCTAATACGTTCCCCTTGCGTAACCGACTCCCGAATCCCGGATTTGGTTGCGATGACCATTCCTTTCCCGTCTTTGTGTTAGGTTTACTTCGAGCGTTTCCCTTCCCTTCTTTGGGATAAATAACGCACGGTGGCGACTCTTCTGTTCAGCCGCCGCCGAT
Source organism: Lathyrus sativus (assembly GCA_963859935.3). NCBI lineage: Eukaryota > Viridiplantae > Streptophyta > Magnoliopsida > Fabales > Fabaceae > Lathyrus > Lathyrus sativus. The sequence continues at coordinate 8,856 of CAWUDS030002386.1, read as the reverse complement.
TTTCGCAGTAGCGACAATATCCTCTCACACTACATGCTTTGTTATCAAGGCCTTGATACAATTTAGGGAATTTAAGCACGAGTGACCTCTGACCCAACCATCTTGAGGTCCAAAAAGGAATATTAACTCCTTCTCTTAACCTGAATGTTATCAGATGCAGAACACTTGCAGGTTCAATTGAGTCCCCAATCTTAATTAAATCGCTCCACCAAAATGATTCTAGAGATTTTTTTCTTATGCATTTCTTTGTATAAAAACATCCTAGCAAGATTCTCATATCTCTCCTCTAAAATTCTCAACCAAATTTCATTGCCTTCCTTAATGAACCTCCATAATCATTTACTTAACAGTGTCGTATTGAATATAACCATATCTTAGATGTTAAGCCCTCCCTCATTTTTTGACTTGCATATAGAATTCCAACATATCCAAGCAATTCCCTTTTTAACAACGAAACCTTTCCACATAAAATTCATCTGAATACTTGTAATTTCCTGTACAACTTTCCTTGGAGCTTTGAAAAAATAAAGGTGGTAAACAGGTAGGTTAGTCAAAACAGAATTAATTAATGTATCTAAAAACCTATTAATAAGAGACTTCATTTCTAGGGAGAAAGCTTAAATTTCAACATTGAGATGACAAATTCCAAAAAGTCACTCTTCTAAGGTTACCACCAACTGTTATACCTAATAATTTAAAAGGTAAACAACCTTTCTTACAAGCATAAATTTAGGTTGCAGCTTGGAAAAAAAATTTCAATTCCTAAACCATACAATTTGTTTTTCCACATGTTAATCCTCAAGCATTAAACCATTCTAAACCCTAAAACACACCCATGTTAATAGCCTACCTAACCAATCCACCTGAGCCTTCTGTAGTAATTGAAAATAGGTATGAAAATAATGGGTCTCCTTTTCTCAACCACCTCTTTACAAAAAATTCTTCTCTTCGACTTTCATTAACCACGACAGATATATGGCTGGTAAAGACTCTTCCATCCATCCATTTATGCCCAAACCCCGTATTTTTTTTATTTCTATAATACTAAAATATATTTTCTTTCTTTTTATCATTTAAGGTTTTAATTTTTCTTTCTAAATTAAGTATAACTCAACGTAAATATTATTGACACGTAAAGTATATGATATGTATGGCAATTAGTATTTTGAATTTTTATTTATTTTTACTACTATTCTTTATTATATTGAAAGATACAATATTTTAGCCATAGATTATATACTGTTATAATTAAAAAGTATATGAATTATGAAAATTAGGTAACTATTAATTATTCATTTAAAATATCTTGTAAGTATAAGAAAAAAAATCTCTCACATAAATGTTGAAGACCTAAAAAAATCAATATTTAGCAAAGGATGTATTTTTTTTTATAACCATATTAAAAAAATTATGAGACCTGAAAACACCTTTTTGATAAACCTTTTGACAAAATCTATTTGAGGCAGGATGTATATAAGATTATTTTATTACAAATCTTTCATTTTCACCATTTAGTCTTTTTTCTCTCTCCAATATATTTCATTTGTGCACTGCAGCTAGCCGATACTTTAAGTATCATCTTGGTCTATCTCTATATTTTTATATCATTTTGTTCATTGCCATTGAATAGTTTCAGAAGAAGCATTGGTATTATGGATGATGGTAATGGACCACACAAAAGACGCATTGTGAGGCCAAAGTATATACTGAGAGCAGCAGGTGAGTCTAATGTGCTGCAAGATTGCCATTTTATTTTTATTTTTGTTTTGTCATCCTCCATTCATGTGTTGATTCAATCCTTTCATAAACAGGTTTAGAGATATTGAATCCTCACAAATGTCGAGTTATACGTGCTGAAGAAGATGATGAGATATCTTATGAGGTATGTATATGTAGATATTTAAATTCTATTTTCCTATCAATGTAGAAATGTGAGAATTGAAATATACTAACACTTGGTGTTATTAATTTAAGGATCTTTTTGAATTGGCTGCACAAATTGGCAAAGTATGCACTGGTTTATCAATGGAAACCATTGAGACCCAATTGAAGACTAAAGTTTATACACCAAGTCATGTGGACTCTTGCATAATATGTCTGGTATGATCCTTTAATTAATAAAATAATTCAATTTCATTTAGTAATTTTAATAATTTTATACTCGACTTTTAAAAGATAATTTTTGAAGGATAGGTCTTACTTGTATGTACTAATTAATTACTACTTATTAACACATAGAATAAGTTTATTAATCAAGAGGAGATTGCAATTCTTCAATGTGAGCATGAGTGTCACGTTGATTGCATAACAAAGTGTCTTATTTTGAGGAATAACTGCCCAAACTGCAAATCAGAAGCCATAACTTCTCAAGACAAGGATACTTAAGAACTCATAAATTATGCATGCATGCATGTCTTTTTATTTCTTTCAATGTACTTTAATAATTGGATATTGAACACAATTTATTATGTTGGATGTATTTGGTTAAGGTGATATGAATGAATTGAACCAATGCTTTAATAGTTATCTTTGTGTTTTACATGATTGCATCTTATCTTCATTTGTCATTCAATGCATCTTTGTTTGAGTGTTATACTTATCTTTTTATATTCGGAAATGTTACTGTCATAGTAATGCATTTACGAGTTTATTAGTTTGAATGTGTTTGGATTTTGTCATAAGTCCATTTAACTATCTAGAACTTGTAAAATTTATATCTCGCCTGATTTTGATAAATTTTAATGTTTAATTAGACAATTACATTATTAAGATTGTTTGATCTACTTTGAATTTTCTCATTATTATTCAAAATAGTTCAAACTTATACTTTTAAAACGTTGAAAATTTGTCAATAATATCCTTTTTAAAATCTATGTATGTTACACCTTGGTATCTTTTCATAACCTATGTACAATAATATATATTTATATTCAGATAGACCATGTTATCCTTTTTAATATTCAATAGGTTTCTCAGCAAGTGTTATTTATAATCTTTTCAAGTTCTCAACATAATCCTCACAATCCTTGTTCACACACTGCTCTTAATAAGGTATAAAATATTGAGTTTTAGAACTCCAAGTGAGAAGTATAATTCTTTGAAGAATCTAACACGAAGGTCTCATCTTTAATCCATTTCACAAAATTACTACTTTGAAAGAAACTCCATTTTTTTTTAAATTAAGAAAGAAAATAGATGTGGAGAGTTTTTTTATAAGCAACTGGATATTTAACAAAGAGTATTAAAGATATTCTATCTCGAATACAAATATATATAAAAACGTATCCATTAAACACACTACTATTTAAAAAAATCGAGTGGACATTTACCTCATTCATAGTAATTACATTTGATTCTTTCTTTGAAACCTATAGCCAACAACCACCAAAAAAAGTATCTTGGCTCTATGCACAATTTCTTCGGGTCCCCAACTTCATTATTAAATAGAATCGTATTTATTGACCTCCATATACACCAACTAACACCAAGCCAAACGGCATACTCCCTCTTCTTGGAACACCTCCCTTTCAAAGTCTCCAAGGTCTTCACCGAATGGTTACAACAATAGTTTTTGTCTAGATTGGGCAGTCCAAGTGAGACTTGAATTTTCTGCCATACCACCTTCTTCCTAGGACATGAGATCATTACATGATGAGTGTCTTCATTCTACCCAAAGCAAAACACATAAACCTTATCATGTGGATTATAAATAATCCCTCTTCTTTCAAGTTGATGCCGTGTTGGTAACATGTCCTTAACTAATCTCCACCCAAAAATATTTACTTTAAAAGGGACCCTAGCTTCCCAATTTGCCTTTAGATATTTTTTAGTTAAATGATCCAGTTCCATTCCCTTAACATTCTACAGTAACTTCTCATAGCAGGATTTGACATAGAAGTTATTTAGATTCCCATAAGACCATAATACCACATTAGTACATTTATACTTTGGGCTAATTTTGACCAGCATTTCTGATAATTCCCCATATGCAGCCAATAAGTCAAAATCATCTTCAATCTTGCAGAACCCTAATTGCCACTTCTAATACTCACCCTCCTACATGCCCATACCCTCTCACACTACATGCTTTGTTATCAAGGCCTTGATACAATTTTGGGAATTTAAGCACGAGTGACCTCTGACCCAACCATCTTGAGGTCCAAAAAGGAATATTAACTCCTTCTCTTAACCTGAATGTTATCAGATGCAGAACACTTGCAGGTTCAACTGAGTCCCCAATCTTCATTAAATCCCTCCACCAAAATGATTCTAGAGATTTTTTTTCTTATGCCTTTCTTTGTGTAAAAAATCCTAGCAAGATTCTCATATCTCTCCTCTAAAATTCTCTACCAAACTTCATTTCCTTCCTTAATGAACCTCCATAATCATTTACTTAACAGTGTCGTATTGAACATAACCATATCTTAGATGTTAAGCCCTCCCTCATCTTTTTACTTGCATATAGAATTCCAACATATCCAAGCAATTCCCTTTTTAACAGCGAAACCTTTCCACATAAAATTCATCTGAATACTTGTAATTTCCTGTACAACTTTCCTTGGAGCTTTGAAAAAATAAAGGTGGTAAACAGGTAGGTTAGTCAAAACAGAATTAATTAATGTATCTAAAAACCTATTAATAAGAGACTTCATTTCTAGGGAGAAAGCTTAGATTTTAACATTGAGATGACAAATTCCAAAAAGTCACTCTTCTAAGGTTACCACCAACTGTTATACCTAATAATTTAAAAGGTAAACAACCTTTCTTACAAGCATAAATTTAGGTTGCACCTTGGGAAAAAATTTCAATTCCTAAACCATACAATTTGGTTTTCCACATGTTAATCCTCAAGCATGAAACCATTCTAAACCCTCTCAGAATAGACTTCATTGCCCATAAGTTTGACCAAGACCTTTCACCCACCAAGACTGTTTCATCTATAAACTGAAGTAGGATATAAGATACCTTTTCATTAACTTTAAAGCCCTAAAACACACCCATGTTAATAGCCTACCTAACCAATCCACCTGAGCCTTCTGTAGTAATTGAAAATAGGTATGAAAATAATGGGTCTCCTTTTCTCAACCACCTCTTTACAAAAAGTTCTTCTGTTCGACTTTCATTAACCACGACAGATATATGGCTGGTAAAGACTCTTCCATCCATCCATTTATGCCCAAATCCCGTATTTTCCAACATGTTCCTTAAGAAACACCAATCTAAACAGTTACAAGAATGTGCAAAGTCCACTTTAAACAGCAAGCAATTGTTCTTCTTTCTTTTAGGAAGGCATAGAATATCATTGTCGATTTTTTAATTGCCAGCGTCCACCTTTGTCGAACCGTCTCACTACATTTGACGTTTTATGTCGTCCTTTTAACTTATTTTAAGATTTTTTTTATTTCTATCATACTAAAATATATTTTCTTTCTTTTTATCATTTAAGGTTTTAATTTTTCTTTCTAAATTAAGTATTACTCAACGTAAATATTATTGACACGTAAAGTATATGATATGTATGGCAATTAGTATTTTGAATTTTTAATTATTTTTACTATTATTCTTTATTATATTGAAAGATACAATATTTTAGCCATAGATTATATACTTTTATAATTAAAAAGTATATGAATTATGAAAATTAGGTAACTATTAATTATTCTTTTAAAATATCATGTAAGTATAAGAAAAAAAATCTCTCACATAAATGTTGAAGACCTAAAAAAATCAATATAGCAAAGGATGTATTTTATTTTATAACCATATTAAAAAAATTATGAGACCTGAAAACACCTTTTTGATAAATCTTTTGACAAAATCTATTTGAGGCAGGATGTATATAACATCATTTTATTACAAATCTTTCATTTTCACCATTTAGTCTTTTTTCTCTCCAATTTATTTCATTTGTGCACTGCTGCTAGCCGATACTGTAAGTATCATCTTGGTATATCTCTATATTTTTATATCATTTTGTTCCTTACCATTGAAAAATTTCAGAAGAAGCATTGGTATTATGGATGATGGTAATGGACCATACAAAAGACGCATTGTGAGGCCAAAGTATATATTGAGAGGAGCAGGTGAGTCTAATGTGCTGCAAGATTGCCATTTTATTTTTATTTTTGTTTTGTCATCCTCCATTCATGTGTTGATTCAATCCTTTCATAAATAGGTTTAGAGATATCGAATCCTCGCAAATGTCGAGTTATACGTGCTGAAGAAGATGATGAGATATCTTATGAGGTATGTATATGTAGATATTTAAATTCTATTTTCCTATCAAGGTAAAAATGTGAGAATTGAAATATACTAACACTTGGTGTTATTAATTTAAGGTTCTTTTTGAATTGGCTGAACAAATTGGCAAAGTATGCACTGGTTTATCAATGGAAACCATTGAGACCCAATTGAAGACTAAAGTTTATACACCAAGTCATGTGGACTCTTGCATAATATGTTTGGTATGATCCTTTAATTAATAAAATAATTCAATTTCATTTAGTAATTTTAATAATTTTATACTCGACTTTTAAAAGATAATTTTTGAAGGATAGGTCTTACTTGTATGTACTAATTAATTACTACTTATTAACACATAGAATAAGTTTATTAATCAAGAGGAGATTGCAATTCTTCAGTGTGAGCATGAGTTTCACGTTGATTGCATAACAAAGTGTCTTATTTTGAGGAATAGCTGCCCAAACTGCAAATCAGAAGCCATAACTTCTCAAGACAAGGATGCATAAGAACTCATAAATTCTTCATGCATGCATGTCTTTTTATTTCTTTCAATGTACTTTAATAATTGGATATTGAACACAATTTATTATGTTGGATGTATTTGGTTAAGGTGATATGAATGAATTGAACCAATGCTTTAATAGTTATTTTTGTGTTTTATATGATTGCATCTTATCTTCATTTGTCATTCAATGCATCTTTGTTTGAGTGTTATACTTATCTTTTTATATTCGGAAATGTTACTGTCATAGTAATGCATTTACGAGTTTATTAGTTTGAATGTGTTTGGATTTTGTCATAAGTCCATTTAACTATCTAGAACTTGTAAAATTTATATCTCGCCTGATTTTGATAAATTTTAATGTTTAATTAGACAATTACATTATTAATATTGTTTGATCTACTTTGAATTTTCTCATTATTATTCAAAATAGTTCAACCTTATACTTTTAAAACATTGAAAATTTGTCAATAATATCCTTTTTAAAATCTATGTATGTTACACCTTGGTATCTTTTCATAACCTATGTACAATAATATATTTTATATTCAGATAGACCATGTTATCCTTTTTAATATTCAATAGGTTTCTCACCAAATGTTATTTATAATCTTTTCAAGTTCGCAACATAATCCTCACAATCCTTGCACACACACTGCTCTTAATAAGGTATAAAATATTGAGTTTTAGAACTCCAAGTGAGAAGTATAATTCTTTGAAGAATCTAACACGTAGGTCTCATCTTTAATCCATTTCACAAAATTACTACTTTGAAAGAAACTCCATTTTTTTTAAATTAAGAAAGAAAATTGATGTGGAGAGTTCTTTTATAATCAACTAGATATTTAACAAAGAGTACTAAAGATATTCTATCTCGAATACAAATATACATAAAAATGCATCCATCAAACACACTACTATTTAAAAAAATCGAGTGGACATTTACCTCATTCATAGTAATTACATTTGATTCTTTCTTTGAAACCTATAGCCAACAACCACCAAAAAAAGTATCTTGGCTCTATGCACAATTTCATTCGGGTCCCCAACTTCGTTATTAAATAGAATGGTATTTATTGACCTCCATATACACCAACTAACACCAAGCCAAACGGCATACTCCCTCTTCTTGGAACACCTCCCTTTCAAAGTCTCCAAGGTCTTTACCGAATGGTTACAACAATAGTTTTTGTCTAGATTGGGCAGTCCAAGTGAGACTTGAATTTTCTGCCGTACCACCTTCATCCTAGGACATGAGATCATTACATGATGAGTGTCTTCATTCTACCCAAAGCAAAACACATAAACCTTATCATGTGGATTATAAATCATCCCTCTTCTTTCAAGTTGATGCCTTGTTGGTAACATGTCCTTAACTAATCTCCACCCAAAAATATTTACTTTAAAAGGGACCCTAGCTTCCCAATTCGCCTTCAGATCTTTTTTAGTCAAATGATCCAATTCCATTCCCTTAACATTCTACAATAACTTCTCATAGCAGGATTTGACATAGAAGTTATTTAGATTCCCATAAGACCATAATACCACATTAATACATTTATACTTTGGGCTAATTTTGACCAGCATTTCTGATAATTCCCCATATGCAGCCAATAAGTCAAAATCATCTTCAATGTTGCAGAACCCTAATTGCCACTTCTAATACTCACCCTCCTACATGCCCATACCTGTTGCACCCTAAAATTTTCTTAACCTATTTCACTTGGTTTATGTTTCAATTGCATTATCATTTGCATAGTCAGTCATGTACATAGTCTAACCATTTGCATAGCATAGCATAACAAGTCATCTAACAAGGGATCAAGTGCCATTCTTATCAGAAAGAGGCATATCAAGGGGTTTTATTCAAGTTCAAGACCATCCAAGTAATCAAGAAATGAGTTGAAGCTTTGAAAAGTTTGAGGGTCAACCAGTGGATTTCTCTCCTAATCTTGGGGCGTTGAAGATCACCAATGAGTGTGTGAGCCATGGCTGAGGGTATGGAATGTGTACAAAGATCATGGAAGACCTAGAGGGTCATTTTTAAGATGAGACAAGTCATTGATACAAGTACAAGAGCCAGAGTTGAAGTACAGTCAACTAGGGTTTCA
>CAWUDS030002385.1:97500-101402 GCA_963859935.3 Lathyrus sativus | reverse complement strand
ATATAATTACACACACAAACATATGTGTAACAAACATGGATAATCACCAAGCACATTTTATCATGTATACATCCATAATTTTCAATTCAATACTTCACGTACAAATATTACTCTCATACAACAAATACACATTAATCATGTGACTCAATGTAACTCAATGCAACTCATGCCATGTGGTACCAACACTTGTTATCATTTTTCGGTTTTTACACTTAAATCGGATCCACCCTTCTAGACCGATAACAACAAAAGCCCGTTCCCTAAGCTTTCAAAACCCACCCTTCTAGCTTTGGGACAAGTCACTAGTCTCCACGAAACTAGCAAGCATTGCCTCTTGACTAAATGATGCATATGCAATCAACCACCAATGCACTTAAGACCATCTCACATCTTAATCCCATGCATTCAAATAATTCATCACTCAAGAATTATAACATGATTGCACACACAACATATTCATATATCATTAATATATTCATCAAACAATGCACACATATTCACAATATGTTCTCATGCATTCTATTCATACAATCTCATACAAACAATATGTATTCATAATTCAATCATACTCATCTTGCATTTTTAAATCAATTAAACAATGCACACATTTGTCAAAAGACCATATTTCACAATCAATTCATAATCTAGGATTCACACCTTACGGCTACCCACAACACAACATAATGTATCACAGCATAAACCTACGCCTTAAGATAAAGGGTTAATCATACTCGAATCAGAACAACCGACCTTGAATGGAAACTCCAGGAAAACACAATTTGTCATGCTCGCTACTCTGCTCGCTTAGCGAGCCACTAGCGAGTGCTCGCTACTTGTTCGCCCAGCGAACAAGCTTACGAAGGCAAACAGAAGCTACTGACTTCGCTCGCCACCTACTCGCTACAGCGAGGCCCTAGCGAATCCTTCGCCACCTCACTCGCTACCAGCGAACTAGATCAAAATGCATTCTGTCCAAGTCTGGGACCTCTCGCTAACTTGCTCGCCTAAACGAGTTTCTAGCGAACGCTCGCGACCTGTTCGCCTAGCGAATGTACTAGCGAACGTCTGCGAACTCAGAAATCCTCACTGTCCAAAACTCCGAAACTCACCAAATCCACCCGATTCAATCCCAACTCGTTTCCGCAGTCTTAGCCTAGCATTCCTCGACTAAACTTTACCACTTATTCTCATTTTTGACCGTTAAAACTCGGTTTCTATCGATTAAATCCACTTTTGCCCTAAAATGGAAGTTGTAGAAAACATCCAACAATCTAACTCAAGCATACATAATCATATACATTGACAAGATAATGATATTTCACACCCTTACCTCGATTAAATCGATGCTTGAGAGTTTTTCTTGAGCTTTTCCAACTTTTCCTTCTTCTCCTTCTCTTTTCTCCTCTTTCTCCTTCTTCCTCTATTATTTCTCTTATGTTTCTATCTTTCTCCTTTCTCTCCACTTTTCCTTTATATGTCTTTCCCTTCTAATTCTCTCCAACATCTATTAATTCATTTAGTTAATCATACATTAATTAAACAATCCTCCTAAATCATTTAATTAATATAAATAATTAATTAGTGAAAATTGGGCTGTTACAACTCTCCCCCACTTTAGGAATTTTCGTCCTCGAAAATGTTACCTGATTCGAACAACTCTGGATAAGACTCCCTCATCTGACTTTCCAGTTCCCAAGTCACATTTCCACCAGCCGGTCCTCCCCAAGCGACCTTCACCAAAGCAATTTCTTTGCCTCGAAGTTGCTTCAATTCCCGATCCTCTATCCGCATAGGTGATGTCTGCACAGTAAGGTTATCTCTCACCTGCACATCATCTACTTGGATTACATGAGACGGATCCGCAATGTATTTTCTCAACTGAGATACATGGAATACGTCATGGAGATTAGCAAGTGACGGTGGTAAAGCAACACGATAGGCTACCTCCCCTATCTTCTGCAAAATCTGATAAGTACCAATAAAACGCAGCGTCAACTTACGTGACTTCAATGCCCTACCAACACCAGTCACATGATCTCCCTCTTGAAATTCAAGTGGTTTTCTTCCTCTTGTCATGGTAACTCTTCTGACGACTCTGAGAAATCTTCATCTTCTCTTGAATCATCTTAATCTTATCGGTAGTCTGCTGGACTATCTCGGGTCCGACCACAAAACTCTCTCCAGATTCATACCAACACAATGGCATTCTATACCATCTACCATACAATGCCTCGAACGGTGCCGTACCAATACTCGAATGAAAACTATTTTTGTAGGTAAATTCAATCAAAGGTAAGTAGCTATCCCAAGCTCCTCCTTTCTATCCCATTTCCACTCAGGAATAAACAACGGTTTCATCAAACCCGACGGTTTTCTGATGTTCAATCTTTGACTTCTGGCAAGTCAAACAAGAATACACAAACTCGACAATATCCTTCTTCATACGAGGCCACCAAAATACTTTCCTCAAATCTTGATACATCTTAGCAGCACCCAGATGAATACTCAATCCACTACGATGCCCTTCCTCAAGAATACTCTTCTTCAGCTCAACAACATCATGAACACAAACTCTATCATGACACCTCATGATACCATTTTCATCAATCCGAAAATCACCACCCCGACCTTGATTGATCAAAGTCAACCGATCAACTAAACTCAATTCAGATTTCTATCCTTCTAGAATCTCGTATAGAATATCACTAGTAAGCTTTAACATACCTTGTAATGAGTAAAACGGGCCTTGCTATCTTCCTCGAAGATTCTACAACATTCCGTCAATTCCGAAAATCTCCTTATTCTTTGGTACCCCACAACTTGCTTAATCTCAGGACGCAAACCATTCTCATATTTAACACACTTAGAAAACTCAGCAGTAACCGCAACATAATGAAGATGAAACTGTACCAATTCTATAAACTTAGCAGTATAGTCCACCATGGACATACTACCTTGTTTCAACTCAAGAAATTCCATCTCCTTCTTTCCCTTCACACTTTTGGGGTAATACTTCCTCAAAAATTCAGTACAAAATAACTCCCAAGTTATCTCTTCATCATCTACATCAAGAATTTGACGCATACCGATCCACCAATCGTCGGCTTCTTCTCTCAGCATGTGAGTCCCAAGTATCACCTTATTCTCTTCTGCACAGCCCATGACTCTAAAGATTCTTTCAATCTCTTTCAACCAAATTTGGGCACCATCGGGATCAAATCTTCCTTTGAAGACCGGTGGTTGATTCTTCTTGAACTCATCGTTAGCATTCACATTCGGCACACCCTACACCGCCCTAGCCATTGCCTCCAATGCAACAGCCATCGCATTGTCGTTACGACCATCCATATTCTGACCATTCCCAAAAATAACAACAAGGTTAAACAACCGTTTAACCAACACAACAACGAGACAGACACAACTGACTCAACACTGGCTCTGATACCACTTAATGTAACACCCCCTTTCTATACCCCCAAATAATCAATTAAATCATTTAGGCACATATTAAAAATTTCCATCAGAGTATAACTAAAACATGGTATAAAAGAGGCATGTCACATTATACATGAAATTAAAACATCCAACACCTGCTCAACAATTGATATGCAACAATGGGGTAACTTGCAACATAGGAACTTAGTCCTTACACCCACATCTCAATATTTAGAATAAAAGCGGAAAATCTAAACATTGAATAATATCGAAACATATGATCATATATATATATATATATATATATATATATATATATATATATATATATATATATATATATATATCTATATATATATATATATATATATATATATATATATATATATATATATATATATATATATATATATATATATATATATATATATATATATATATATATATATATATATATATATATATAT
>CAWUDS030002385.1:0-95000 GCA_963859935.3 Lathyrus sativus | reverse complement strand
CCAAACCAATTCAACAAACACATACATAATCATACACATTGGTAGAATAATAAGATTTCACACCCTTACCCGATTAAATCAAAGCCTAGATGTTGTTCTTGATGATTCTCCAAGCTTTCCTCTTTTCTCCTCTTCTCTCTTCTTCCTCTTCCTTTCTCTTCCTTCAATTTCTTTCTCTTTTCTCTCGTCTTTCCACTTATATTTTTTTTCTATTCTATTTCTCTCAAAATATCTGATTAAATCCATTTTCTCACAAAATATCCAACTTAACATTAAATACTAAATGTCTAAAATACCCTCAAATCTATTTTCCCCGAAAACTCTCAAAATCGGTAAAATAACATAATATGCATACATAACATATTAACACATAAATTCCACAATTAAAATAATAATCATCCAAATAAATCAAAAAGACTCAACAAAAATGGGAAATTAGAATCGGGGCGTTACACCGGTCATCCTCAAGCTTCATCATCACATCCCCGCCACTGTCAACGAGCCACCGCCGACTCCTATTTGTGGGTAAAAATTTCACTCTTAAATCACCATTGCATGTTGCTTTCTGGTTGGTTTTCAGGTTGAAGGAGAAGATGGAGGAACCGATCGAAGAAAGAAAGGCGAGAAAATGATCGAGTCAAAGATAGACGAAGAAGAAGACAGAGGGATCGATCGAAGGAAGAGAGGCAACGATGGGAGATCGTGAAGTGAGAAAGAAGTGGTGGAGCAGGGACGAAGAGAAGGAGGTAGAATGATTAGGTTTTTCTATTTTAATTTTGTTTTATGTTGTAATAATTCCCTGTCCATACACTCACCACGACTGCGATGCACCCTCACACACCAGCCATGAGATCTCCAACGGATCCCATCGCACGATCCACCTCGCTCACCCACGATAAGCCATACGCGCCTGTACCACATGTGATTCTTCCGCCCTCATTAACCCTTAATCTGTTCTAATTAATTAACCTAATCAATTTAATTAATATTAATCTAATTAATTAACCTATTAATTTACCTTTTGATTAACTTATTTTGCTAAAATCATTAATTTACTTAATAATCTTTTTTTACCCAATTAATCACTCATTATTTTAATTAATCATTTTATTTAATCAATGACCTTTTAATTAATATCTCATTTATTTGTGTTTACTAATTAACTATTTATAATCAACATTTATTTATTATCTATTTAAATATTAAAACCTATTTCATGTAACCTTTTTTTCAATCACGATCTTCTTAATTTAAAAAAAATTAATAAAAGCAATAATAAATAATACTAACCAATACTAAAATAATAAAAAAAACTAATATTTAATATTAGGAAATAAGTTAACTAATTTAGCCTAATAAAAATTCAAAATAAGTAAAATAAAATGAACACAGCCTTTTTAAGTTACTTAGAGTTTATAAGTTTTTTACAAATTAAGTTTTTTAATTAAGATAATTTAGGCTTAATTTAATTTAGAATTTAAAACACTTTAGTTTTTTTCAACATCTAGAATTTATTTTTTTGTAGAAACCTTTTTTTAAAAACCTTTATTTATTTAAAAACATTCCTATCCAAAAATCTAATTAATTTATAATCTAATCTAAAAATCAAATATAATTCCTTAAAATCAATTCAACCTCTTCTAAAAATCAATTCTAACCTAAAATCAATTTCGCCTAAAATTAATCAATTCAACTAAAATAAATCGATACTCTCCAACTTAATCAATCGCGCACGCTCACGTTCCCGCATCGATTCCATTCACATATGCACAATTCACACACTTGTCTTAGCGCTTTCATGCATTTGTGTATGCTTTTATTTCATCCGCAATTTATATTTATCGTCTTTTACCTTCCCGCATTTATCTTATCGCATTGCATAAATGTCCAAAGAAAGAACTTGCGCGTAACGTAAAACTTGCGCGTATGCATATCACTTGCATCATAATCCCCGTTGATCCTTGATCACATTCAAGTCGATCTTTTAAGATAGATCCTACCCATAGGAGGACCTTTGTCTTTTATTTTACAACTTAGATAAAAACAAATCAACTCAACTCAACTATTTAAAACAATTAGAGAATAAGATGTTAATCATCTTAAGCGAGATAAAACTTCTACCCCATAACAATCCAATCAATATGTAGGGACTTCTTCACTTAAGAAAGATAGAGGCGTACTTGTTGACAATCCGAGTACTTGAGCCTTTCTCTTAAGGCGATGCCAAGACTATTTTCCTACGAAGTTGTGGTGGTTAAATCAAGTAATCTCCCTTAAAATGAAAACTTGTCTTTTCTCCTAAAACCAATCAATCAACATACCATTATTCCGTAGGAACTTTGACCATAGTCAAAGAATTCCTCAAACCCTTTAGGGGAACTACAAGTACTCTGATTCCATTTCCGTCAGGATATGTAGGCACAAGATACGACATCTTGGCGAGTAAACTTAGAATCAAACCATTAGGTCTTTCATCCTTAAGCAGATAATCCATAGCAATAAAAAACATAAAACAAGAGGTTCCTGTAGAGTACTACAGAAACTTAGGATGCTAGCACATTCCCTAAGTTTAACCAACCCCGAACCTATAACTCTCTAGTTTTTGCATTTGCATTGCATTGTGGGTAATTCGATCTTTTTTCCTTCCTTTGGACAAATTAAAGACCGGTTGTAATGAATTTAGATTCAAGCTAATCAATAGCTTGGTATCCAATTTTCACCGCGACAATTATATATTTTTAATGTGTTATTTTTAGTAAACCAATTATATATATTATAGAATATTATATTATTGAATAATTATTATATTTTAGTAACATAATATATATTATTTCAGAAAAAACAGATTTTTAAAAATAATGAATATATATTATATTTTAAATGTGTTATTTTTAAAAAACAAATTATATATTATATTTTAGAATATTATATTTTGAGAATATGTAGTATATTTTAGTAAACATAATTTATATTATTTTAGAAAAAATAGATTAAAGTTTGTGTCTAAATAGATTTAAAATAGATTTAAAATAGATTTAAAATAGATTTTAGTGAACATATTTTATTAGGTTGGTGTCGAAATAGAAAAAATAGATTTAAATTTGTTAAATTAATTTGAAAAGAATTATATTATTTTGCATATTAAAATTACATATTTTATTAAAATGATATATAATGATAGTACTAAGCATTGTTGCACCGACTCAAGAAATACTTCATTTGAGAAACTTATCTAGAGGGTCTGTTCAAAGAGCAATTGAATGGCACACATACTTTGTGAACAACTATAAATTTCACACCCAGGCTTGGACAGAAGGGAAAAAACCATAAATAGTGGTGTATTTGTTAAAGGAGTTACAGATGGTGGTGAAGACGACTTCTATGGCGTTGTTGCGCATATTTATGAGTTGGCATAAAATTACTTGGACTCGAAAAATAGACCTGTCTTGTTTTATTGTGATTGGTATGATCCATCTGTTAGGGGCATAAAAATAGATAAGAAATATAACACTATTGATATTCGAATGGACATAAGGTACAAAGAGTATGGCCTTTTCATAATGTCACATATCGTTAAACAAGTTTATTAGGTTCCGTACCCTTCAATTCAGTCACGTAAACGTGGATGGTGTGTTTTAATCAATACAAAACCATTGGGTCATATTGAAACTAACAATCTAGTGGAAGATGCTGCTTACCAAGACCATGAAATTTCTCAAATTAATGATGTGGTTGAAGTTGAAGAAATTACAAATTTGTGTGATACATTGGCCGAGGGTCATCAACTTGATGCATTTGTGTTGGTGGTAGATAATAATATGGACTAAGAGCATGAAGAGTTTGGATCTGAGGACATTATTGGATCAGATGATGAAAATAATATGAAGAGCATGAAGAGTTTGTATAGATAGTTTTTATATGTGTTCGAACAATTTTTATTAATGTATTATTTGTTTTATATGAATGCAAATGATTTTACGTATATATATTGTGTTGATAATAATCTTAATTTATTTACGTATTATTTATTTATTGATAACTCTTTCAAAATAGATACAATGCCACCCCGAACTGACAAGGGTAAGGCTAAGGAGACCCAGCCCTGTCCGAGAGCCAGAGTACGTGAGGTACCGCCCTCGCCCTTGTATGCTTCTCGCCCACAGACTCAGGCAGATCTAATATCCGTAGACACTCACAGCCATTTACGACATTACTCTCTCCTCCTCCCAAACAGTTCCATCTGGGAATCCATCGTTTATTAGTCCGTTTAGGGATCCTTCATGTATCCGCTTGGGGGATATAATTTTCCCCATGTACCATCTACGTTCACGCAGCAGTCTGGGGGATCTAGTTTTCCTGGGGGAGCTAGTTTTCTTCCTCAGCATTATTCCTTCACACAGCAGCCTGGGGGATCTAGTTTTCCTCAACATACTCACTTTGCACAGTCTGGGGGATCTGGTTTTCCTCAGTAGTATTCCTTCACGCCGCAGCCTTTAGGATCTAGTTTTCCTCAGCAGACTCCCTCCACGCACCAGCCAGAGGGATCTGACTCCCGCATTCCACACCCCACACATATACCTGCGTGTCAGCAACAGGATGACCACACTATTCAGGAGGATGGCGATGTTCATGAGGAGCAGACAAATCCTGTTGCAGAGGAGCTTTTGGTGGTTGAAGGAAGACATCTGATTAGGCCTGAGGGATCTGGGTATGTTTTTAATTTATAATATTTATTTAGCTATATATTGCCATTTTATGTTTAATACTCATTCAAATTATTGTTGTTTAGTTTTGATCTGTGTCGACCTGCTGCAAAAGCTGTAAACTGGATCATTCAATTGATGTATACAAAAATCATTAAGTCTTTCGGAGAGCTCCCAAATACTGAGAAAGATATATGGTTTGATAAATTCAAGGTAAATTGTATTTTTATTATAGTTATGTTATTTTATAACTATATTTTGTTATATATATCTAACATTTTATTTGACTGTCATATAACTTGCAGGAAAGGTGTACTTGGCAAAAATTTGACGAGTTCAAAATTATTTTTTTTTCCAGAAGTAAGGTATCTAGCAGATTATCTGACATGCTCAGGAATGCTAGACAACATTGGGAAAGAGATCAAACTCGTCCTAACTGGATAGGCGAGGAAATATTTGGAGAACTTATTGAGTGGTGGAAGACAGAAGATTTTCAGAGAAGATCTGAACATGCTAAAAAGATGATGGCATCTGAAGCAGGTGACTGTCTTAGTACAGTTGGAAGTATCAATATCGACAAACATCATCGACAAATGGTAATTATAACTATTTTTTTAAGTTTTATTTTGTATTATTATATATTTAATTAAACTTCATTATTTTAATTAGAAAAAGGATTTGGGGAGGGAGCCACGAATTAATGAGCTATTTGTGAAGACCTGAACCAAAAAATCAGGGGAGTTTGTTGACGGTCGTTCCAAATCAACCTTGGTAACTTGTTTATTATATTTGAATTCTTTTAATTTCATAATTACTGTATATAATTAAATTTTTTAAATTATATTTAATTTAATTTAATTTAATTTTTTTAATGTGTGTGTAGGAGTTGTACCAGACCTTGCTTGCCTAATTTCAAACTGAAAATCCTCAATATATGCCGATTCAGAATGCACCGCTTGATCCACGCGTGCATCTTTATATTTGGAATTTAACAGGAGGCGGGAAGGGAGTCAATGGATGTTTTTTTTGGTCTGGGGTCTTTGGCTGGCGATTATAAAAAGGGAACCGAACTTTATTTCAAATTCTCGATGATGGGGAGGAGGATCTCGTCCGGCAGAACTGACTCCAGAAATGTTGGCAACAGTGAGACAGTTAGCTCTATCTGAGGCGAGACGAGAGGCGGAGACACGTGTGGCGGCCCTAAAGGCTGAAATGGAGAATATGAGAAATAGACAAAATGCTGAAATAGAGGAAATGAGGAAGCGACAATCAGACGTGGAGGCACAAATGCGAAATTTGTTTTCCTCAAAATCGGATTATTCTGTCCAAGATGATGAAGAAGACGAAGATGCATCATTTAGTACTGACGACGAATAACTTTTTTTTTATTATTATTTATATTTGTGACGTGAATATTACGTGACAACTTTTTTTATATTTTTTATATTTGTGACGTGAATTTCATGTGACTAAATATTTATATATTTTTTAATGTATATTATTTTAATTAAAAATTATTTTAAAATTTTAAATTTAATATTTAATATTTAATATTTATTTTAATTTTATAGTTGTTTTCAGTTAATATTTATTATTTTTTTTATTATTAAATTTTATAGTGAAGTGCAACCCATGTCAGTAATATAAAACATATTTTCATTTGTGGCATGCAAACCACGTCACTAATTAGTGACGTGGGAATTCCATGGGAAAATATTTAATTGGTGTCAGGCATAACATGCAGAGACATATTAGGAAAGGTGGTTTCCCACGTGAAAACCAAGTCACAACTTAGTGACGTGTTTTTCACGTGGAAACTTTTTCTATTATTTTTGTTATTTGCGACGTGAGTCCCATGTCACAACTTAGTGACGTGTTTTTCACGTGGGAAAATGTTCCCACCATTTGCTTTTCCCATGTGTTTTACCCACGTTGCAAATGTTGCTTAGTGAAGTGTTTTTTAGGTTAGTGACGTGAAAATCATTTGGAAAAATGTAATGTTTCTTGTAGTGTTTGTATCTATACTTTTCAACAATTTAATTTTCATCCATATGTTAATCGGTGATTAGAATTGTATAGCAACACTTTTTTACTTCTTATTCTTATTTTGTGCATTTTAGATCCTTAAAATCGAATAGACAATTGAAATTTCTAAAGAAAATAAAGGGTTATACACTAAAAGAAAACCTGCATTTTGCCTAGTGATTTAGTGACGTGGTAAACACGTGGGGAAAAACAGACGTTGCGACGTGTAAACCACGTTACTACAATATTTAATTAATATTCCCTTCAAACTTAAAATCTATAATTTTGAGTGTTGTTTTTTAGAGGGAGGAAAATTTGAATTATTCAAAAAATTAGTTGTGGCGTGGTAACCACATGGGAATAAAAAATTCAAAAATGTCTTTATATTTGCGACGTGGAAAACAAGTCACAAACTACCCACATGGTAACCACGTCACAAGTTGGAAAATATTAAAGTTGGTCAGCTTTTACTTTTACAGTTGAGACACATTAAAGATGAATTTGACTTTTTCATGATTCCCATGTGACTCCCACGTCGCAAATGGGACACATTAATGTATTATTTTTTTGTACCGTTGCTTGTCAATTAATATTAGAACGTTACAAAATTAAATGCTGAGAAAGTTCTGACGTGCATCTCACGTGACAACTTTCCCATGTTGGTTTCACGTCGCAAAATTTCTACTTTATTGAGTGCTCCGACGTGGAATTCAAGTGGGTATTTATGTAATTAAAATTATTTAATTTTCAGATTTATAGGTATATGAAATGTTTGGTTGTTGTTGTATAAAATTAGAATTTATTAATTATATATGAAAAACATAATATATATTATGTTTTAAATGTGAATAATATTGATTATATATGAATAATATTGTATATAAAATATTTGGTTGTTGTTGTTGTTGTATTTAAATATGTTATTTTTATTAAAAACAGAATATATATTATATTTTTAGTTATTTATTATATATGAAAAAAAATATATATTATATTTTAGAATATCTATTATATTTTTAAAAACAGATTATATAGTATATTAGAAAAAATAGAACTTTTAAAATATTTTTAGTAAACAAAATTGTAAATAGAAAAAATTAAAGAGTATTTTTTAAAAAACATAAAGTTATGTAGATTAGAAAACAAAATTGTAAATATTTTTAGAAAAAATATTTTGTAAATAGAAGTATTTTTATTAAACATAATGAATATGTATTATATTTTAAATATGTTATTTTTAGTAAACAAATTATATATCATATTTTAGAATATTATATTATAGAATATGTATTATATTTTAGTAAACATAATATATATTATTTTAGAAAAAAAGATTTTTAAAAATAATGAATATATATTATATTTTAAATGTGTTATTTTTAGTAAAAAAATTATATATTATATTTAAGAATATTATATTTTAGAATATGTATTATATTTTAGTAAATATAATATATATTATATTAGAAAAAATAGAATTTTTAAAAATATTTTAATTTATTTTTATGAGGTTAAAATAATGTGAAAAGAATTATGGGGAAGGGGGATCCCGTCCGACAGAATTCACACCAGAAATGTTGGCAACAGTAAGACAGTTAGCTCTATCTGAGGCGAGATAAGAGGCAGAGGCACGTGAGGCGGCCCTAAAGGCCGAAATGGAGAATATGACAAATAGGCAAAAATGCTGAAATGGAGGAAATGAGGAAGCGACAATCCGACATGGAGACACAAATGTGACAATTTTTGCCTCACAATCAAATTATTCTGTCTAAGATGATGAAAAGGAGGAAGATGCTATATTTAGTACTGACGATGAATAACTTTTTATTTATTATTATTTATGTTTGTGAAGTGAATATTACGTGACAATTTTTTCAATCATTTTTTATGTTTGTGACGTGAATATTATGTGACTAAATATTTATATCTTTTTTAATGTATATATTAAAAAAATTAAAAAATATAATTTGAAAATTATTTTAATTTTTTATTTTATTATTTATTAATTCGTTGTATTCATTAATATTTAATTTTTTTTATTATTAAATTATACAGTGAAGTGAAAATAAAGTCACTAACTCAAAACAGATTTTATTTTTAGCATGGGAACCACGTGACTAATTAGTGACATGGAAATCACGTGGGAACATTTACATTAGTGCCAGGGTGAACGTGCTACAGACATTTTGGGAAAGGTGATTTCCCACGTGAAAATCACGTCACTAATTAGTGACGTGAATTTCACGTGGGTACGTTTTCAATTATTTTTGTGGTTTGTGGCGTGAATCCCATGTCACAAATTAGTGATGTGATTTTCACGTGGGAAAATGTTCTTACCGTTGGTTTTTCGACGTGTTTTACCCACGTCGCAAATTTTGCTTAATGAAGTGTTTTTTTGGCTTAGTGACGTGAAAACCATGTGGAAAACACAATATTTCTTGTAGTGATACTACTTTTATAAGGAGACATATGGTCCAAATATATTGTCCTATTTGTTAGAGTAAGATTTGATTTTGCATCTATACCTTTAAATTTTGATGATAACAATTTACTATTTGTGTGAGAATAATTTTGACACCCGAAAAGTTTGTTATTATGTAGCTTTAACAACAAGTTCTGATTCTAAGTATATGATGTGAAACATCATTAGTTTCTAAACATTTTGGTATGAAATTTGCTTATGCACTGATTCACTCCTGAGAAGTTTTTGGAAAGATGTTATATTGCTGCTGCAATGTTCTCTCCACTTCTGTTTATGTATGTGACTTTGATCGTCAAACTTTTGAAGAATGACAAGCTTTTGAAGTTTTGTTATTTAGCTGAAATCTCTGAAGATCTCAAGTCAGACGCTGACGCTGTCAAGGTTCTGACTAAAGATTTTGAAGATTCTGATTTCAGCCATGTGTTTCTTCTTTTCATGCTTCATCAACTTTCATCAGAAGACAATGAATTGGAAGATAAGATTAAATAGGATATGTTATCAAATAGTACATGATACAAAACAAAGTATTTCTTCTACTAACCTTAAATATGGGCGAAGTTTCACACCTATCACTAATCTGTTAGTGGATAACTGCATTTTTTCGTATCCTAAATTTTTCCCTCTGACGGTTCCTTTTTCTTGCTATATAAAGAGGACTTGGAGACATGAAAAAAGTTGCCAGCTTTACAAGATTGTTTCTACATGAAAATATCTCAACTTGTGCATACTTTTCTTTTAATATTTTATATTTCATTTTTGTAAAATTTGCTTATGCAGAAGCAACTTGTAACACATATATCTTTATTCAAACTTGTTTGCTTGTATTTCTTTAAGAGACCAGTTAGGTCAGAATCCTTGAGAAGACTTTGACAGTTTGTCATTGTGGTTTGTTAGTTACTGTTGCACCCCAAAGTTTGACCAACATTTCTTTACCTAGCTTATGTTTCATTTCATTCACATTAGCATTATCATTTGCATTTCATTGACATGTATGCAGGAGATCAAGAGGTATGATTACTAATCAAGAGCTATACAAGACTATGAAGCTAGCCAAGAAGGTTATTCAAGTGTTCAAGGGTAGATATCTTTGTCAGAGAAGTTAAAAGATCCTCAGGGAAAGTGGTTGAAACCAAGGTTGTGTGCCTCCTAACTTGAGAGATGTGGGAAGCTCCTCAGATGATTCTGAAATCAAGAATGTGGACTTGAAGCCTTGAGAGAGCTTATGAGATGTCTTGAAAGCCATCATGAAGCCTGGACAGGTCATTGTGCAAGATTAAGAAGACTCAGCCATGAGTGGTGTAATTAGGGTTTGACTGGGTCAACCCTAGGTCAACTGATGATTTGGACAAGGTTGAGACCTAATTCAAAGGCCATGTGATCATGGATTGATGCATTGAGATGCTATGAGGATGATTCCAAGGTTAACTCATCATGATTGAAGAGTTTGAGAAGTTTCAAGCTAGGGTTTCTAAGGCTTGACAGTGTAAAATCCCCTAGTTTGACCCCTATCTTCAAGGAAGTTTAGCCCAAGATGTGATTGTCATCTCATCTTACCCCCAACATGAATGTTGTAGAGCTTTCTTTAGCTTTAATTTGAGTATTATAAGTCCTTGATAGGATTTGTAGAACTCAAGTTATGACTTTGACAAGTTACAGGTCATCTGAAGTATGTGAATCTGGGGCCTTGAAAGTTACCCAACTTGCATCAAACTTTTGCCCAAGAAGGATGATTCCTATGAACTTTTGGTCAACATGAATGTTGTTCCTTATCCTCTTAGCTTTCTAGAGAGTACTATAAGTCCTTGATAGGATTTGTAGAACTCAAGTTATGGCTTTGACAAGTCAAGGGCATTTTGGTCATTTGGAGATTACAGGTCATTTCAAGCATAAGGCCATAACTCCTATTTCCAAGCTTCAAATGGAAAAATGTTCAACATCAAACTTGTTCAAAATGATGTTTTAAGGCTATTAAGGAGGTCATGAGATGTTGGAAAGGCTTGTAGCTCATACTTGCCAAAATGGTCAAAATAAAGGAGGATTTAATGTATTAAAGTGACCTATTTTTGGGAATTTTCAATACATGACCAAAACAATGCAAGTGACCTACCAAATTGAATGGAAAAATCATTTCAGAAACAATGGCATTATTACAATTTTTATTTGAGGTCAAATTGAGGGACTTATCATAAGTTACTTGTAATCTAAGTTACACTTGCAAAACATAAGAGAGATCAATGTACAAGTTATCCAAGCATTCTAACATCTCATACATCTCATCTAAGGAGATTTTCAAGTCAGATACAAGTGCTGCAATGAGCCAAACACAAGCTGGTATATGAGATGGTTTGAATGAAAAACTCATGACATGAAAAGTTCAATTTCTCATTGGATGCTTCCAGAAAGTTCTGGATAGTTCAGATGCATTCTATATAAGGTTTAGAAGCTGCTCAAGGTAGAGGTTGGTGAGAGTGGAGAGAGGAGAGCGAGATTGCCATTTCATTTCTTCCATTGCCATTTGAAACCAATTTCCATATTCTACACCATTTCCTTTGATTTTTTCTATTGCAACAAGTTCCATGGATCACTCTGAGTGTGTTCATACCAATTTGGGAGCAAGATCATGAAGGTTTGAAGAGTTAGCATTTGGAGTTTGGAAGGAGCAAGTCACTATCGGATTTTGAGATTCAAGCTTCTTTAATCAAAACCTTTGCAAACAGAAGCCATATCTTGATACAAGGAGCGATTTTGGAAAGATTGAAGTGTTGAAGTGGAGGTTTAATACTACTGTTATTCAAGAAATCCCAGGTTTGCAACTTTCACCATACACCTTAATTTAAGCATTGTTAAGTTAGATTATTAGGTTAGAATGGTTAGAAATAGTTAGGAGATGGATTCTGGAGAATTTGAGGGCATTTGGTTAGGTTCAAGATGATGACACCATTTCTTTCTTGAGCAAGAACATGTTGGATATTGTGATTTAATGAGAGTGTGATAGTGGAAATCAATCAGTGTAGTGTAGTGATCATTCTGATACAAGAATTTTCAAGAACCATGGAAGTTGATGATTGAGTTTATTTTGGATCCACGATCGGGTTTTATGTTAGAGGATATGTCAATTGAATCTAAGACCATGGTTGTGATC
This sequence comes from Lathyrus sativus, assembly GCA_963859935.3. Classification (NCBI taxonomy): domain Eukaryota; kingdom Viridiplantae; phylum Streptophyta; class Magnoliopsida; order Fabales; family Fabaceae; genus Lathyrus; species Lathyrus sativus. The sequence continues at coordinate 82,648 of CAWUDS030002385.1, read as the reverse complement.
AGCATGAAATTTAGAGCAGGTTGGTATTTTAAACCATGGATTTTGGTGAGGATATGAGAGAACCCGAGTGAGATGATTGTGATGTTTGGAGCTCTGTTTCATGGAGCTTTTTCCTCCATCCATAAGCCAGAGGTTGAAGATGGTGTTTTTACCATTGGATTGCATGAGACCTATTGACTTTATCCAGATCTAACGGCCACGACATAACCTCCCGATTTAAAAGAGAAAGTCTGAATACATATGAAACGAGGGGTTTCATTAATTGGGACCTTGGGCTTTAGTACTGAGACCACTATACACACCCCCACGTCTTGGCCCACGTGAAAATGCACTGTATCCTCTCACTATTTGCACCGCGTCTTTTTCTTTTTCTTTATATTTTTGTTTTCGTTTTCTGATTTAATCATGGGCCTAGCGTGCTTACTGATGACACCCCCATTTAGAGCCCGTCTGGATAATGCACTGCATCTCATTACTATCTGCACCAACTGTTTTACATTTTATTTTCATTTTCTCCATTTTTCTTTAAACTTTAGAAAATCATATAAAATAGAAAAAAGATGAATTTTACGTGGGAATTTTTTCTCCTATTTGTTGTACCCTAAAATTTGCTCAACCTTATTCAATTGGTTTATGTTTCATCATCATTAGCATTTGCATATAGAGTCATGTACATAGACTAACCATCTGCATAGCATCAGCATAGCAAGTCATTCAACAGGGGACCAATCATTATTTTCATCTCTAGAGGCCTATCATGAGGTTATTATCCCAATTCAATCATATTCAAGTCATCAGGAAAGAATTTGAAAGCAAGGAGTTCAGCAGATCAAGCCTCGAGTCCATCTCCTAGCTGAGGGTATCTGAGGATCAACAAGAGGGTTGTGTGCTGTGAAGTGGAGACATGGAGAGCATCTAGACATCTTGAGAGACTTATAAAGTCATTTGGAGAAGAAAACAAGTCATTGATGAAAGCACAAGAGCTACAGTTGAAGACAGTCAACTAGGGTTTCATCTGGGTCAACCCTAGGTCAACCCTAGGTCAGTTGACTGGTTTAAAAGAGCATTCAAGGCTATTGGAGAGATGTGGGGTTCATCATTTGACATATGAAGAATGATATGGAGATATGACAAGGAGAATTCAAGAGAAATCAAGGAGAAGAGGAGTTACTAAATTAGGGTTTCTCTGTAAAATCCCCTAGTTTAGGTCAAATTTCCAAGCAAGATAAGTCAAAATGCTAGCTTCAAATGGCTTCTTGGCCAACATGAAACTTGTAGAGGATCTCAAGACCTTTAATTTGAGTGGTGGAAGACCTCAAGGAGATTTATGGAACTCAAGTTGTGGTCCTTACAAGTTACAGGTCATCTGAGGTGTCTGAATTTTTGTCTGTGAAAGTGACTTGACTTCCAAGCTAATTTTGCCCCTCAAGGAGATTTCAAATGAATTCTTGGTCAACATAAGAATTGTTCCTCATTGTCTTAGCTTTCTAGAATGGTATGGTATGCCTTCATATGATGTGGAGAACTCAACTTATGGTCTTGACAAGCAAAGGGTATTTTGGGCATTTGTGAATTACAGGTCATTTTAACCTATACCCAAAACTCATACAAGGAGGCCTCAAATGGAAAAACTTACAACATCAAACTTGCTCCAAATGGGATTTTAAGTCTAGAAAGAAGGTCACAAATTATTGGAGAAGCTCATAGCATGGAGTTGCATGATTGGTCAAAATATGAACTAAAAAGGCTTATAAAGTGAATAATTTCAAAGTGAAAAATGGTTTGGGAGATTTACAAGTCCAAATGGAGACTTCCAATATATGATTTTGAATGGAAAGACAATTCTAAGAACAATGGTTCACACACTTTTTTGAGTTTAGAAGGAAAAAATGAAGTTATCCATGGTTGCTTACCTTTTAAGAAACATAATCAAAATGAGCCAAAGTTTGAAAACAAGGGAATGTGCAAGATGGATCTAGAATGTACCATTGGGGTCTATATATTCATGAAAGATGAATTTGGCAAGGGTTGGCCTCATTTGCACCAAGAATTCCACAAGATTTCTCATTCTTTCTTCAAAAGTTTCATTCCAAATCTCTCAAATTCTTCATCAATCTTCATCAAGATCAATTCAATTTTACTCCATCATCATCTTAGATCATAATTGAAGCAAGGTTTTGGTAGTTCTCATCCATTTTCGAGTGCTTCTTTCATCAACATCAAAATCACAAGTCCAAGTGAATTGCATGATTCAAGCAAGGAACCTCCAAAATTGTGCATACAGAATTGAGTATTGAATTGGTGAATCAAGATCCAAGTCTCAAAAGCTTCATATCTTCCATTTCCATAGCTGTTTTCAAGGTTTCTCATCAGGTAAGTTTTCATTCGATTTGCTTAATTCAGTTAGTTTAACATGATTTTATTAGTTTAGACTTGATCTAGGTGGTTAGGAGATTAAGTTAGATGAATTTGGAAAGGATTGGTGATGATTGGTGACAGGTGCAACAAACTGTTAGTGCTTATATCTCTTGGATTAAGGCGTTAGAATGTTAGTTTGATTCATCAGATTATCCTCCATTATGTGTAGATTAGTTTAGGGTAAGTTTGAGGAAGAATGGTGAAGGTTCGTATCAGTGCATTTCAATGGTGGCCAGATGTTGCTTCGATCGGATTTGGTGTTGTGGTGAGTTTCAAGATGAATTGATGCCCTAGGATTGTAGAGGGAGAGATGGGGAGTAGATTTCATGTTCACAGCATGAGGATTCATGGCGTGTAGGATGAGAACAGAAGGGTGTAAAGCTTGCTCGTGCATGGATCCATGGTGAATTGAAACCCTAGGTTCAGTTGAATGGAGGAAGAAGAGATAATCTGGACCCTTCATGTTGTGTTGGACCTTTGACTGATAGAGTGATCCAATGGCCAGCATTTAATCTGAAGTTTGGAGGGAATTGGGGTTTGGCTCTAAACGCACCGTTTCATTAATTGAAACGGGCGGGCCTGAGTTGAATTTTGTTATCCCCACCCCCGTGTTAGGCCCAAAACCAAGTTTGAACGTGATTTTATTACTTCCTTCACCCCCCAGCGTGTTTTATTTGTTTCACTAATTCTGAGTGAACTCTGGGCCTTGGCATAAGGCGCTATCTGCACCCCCCATTATGTGGCCCATCCAGATATCAACTGCGCGTAGTTACTATTCTGACCCCCCTCCCTCATTTTATTTGGTTTATTTGTTTTAATTCATTTTAATTTTTACCATTTTCATTAATTCATAAATAATTCATAAAAAATGCATTTTAATCCATTCTTTTTACCATATTTTCATTAAAATGTCTAGAATATTATAGGAAAATAAAATTTCATTTTTAGTTTTATTTCATATTTTTTCCATATTTTCTAAATAAATGTCATATTAAATAGTTCATTTCATGCATCATTTTTATGATTTTTGTTCTCTCACATGCTTTAATCTTTTTTGATCATTCTTTTCATATTGTTTAGATGAGATATTCAACTTTTAGAAATATTTTAGTTCCCATTTTTAGAGGTTAATTTTAGGTGATTAATAAATGCTTGAATATCATGAACAAAACTAGGGTTTTAGGTGACAACTTAGGAGTTTGATTTCATTTCCCTTAGGACTTAGGGTTTGAATAGATTAGTTATGGGACTATAGGGGCTATGGGTAGTTATTAGATCCCTTAGAGAACAGTTAGGATTCCCCTACTGCTATTATTACTGTCTGTATATCTGTTGTCTGGTGTGGTGTGCCCTCTGGGGTTTATTGATTGTTTGTATGGGTATTGGGTTTGTCTGGGGCCCTGGGGAAGCTGAAGATTTGTGAAGATGAAGCTATTGGAGATTCAAAGATTGAAGATCAACTGTCAGAGTTGAGGAGGAGTTTCTTGCTAGCAGATGCTGAGGAGATTAGGGTTTAGGAGCTAGGCAGAGCTCTAGATTAGAAATCTTGTTTCTCAAACATGGATTGCCTTGTCTGCATCCATTCTTCTCTGTGATTCAGAGTCTCTCTAAGATACTCACCCCCTTCCCTTGGAAGGCTTGGTGATAGTATCTATGAGATAGAACTCTTGAGAGAAAATGTCTTTTGTGTTAGAAGCAGTTTGTTCACCACCTTTGGTAGTCAGCTGATTGCTTAACACCCAATTCACTCTTGTGACTGATCCCTCATCCTGGAGGTTTGAGCTTGAAGAAAAGCCATTGCAGATGGAAGACTGATGATCAAAGCCCTTGTCTGAAGGCCATGAGGATGGAGATTGATGCTTGTTGAAGCTTGTGAATGATTGGAGATTACTTGAAGCCGGATGTTGATTCAGAGCTGCTGATGCTGTTTCTTCTGTTGCTGTATTTCATTTTCTGATGTATTGATTGGTTTTCTGGACTGTATTGTTTGCTGTTTACCCTGCTGGGTTGAAAGTGAAGCCTGTTCACTTTTGCCTATTGTTTTCTAGGTTCGAGGTCGAGTGGGACTCCCTTGCCTCGCTTGTACTGTTGCATCCATGCATTTTACTATTTTACTGTATATATCTGGTATTGTTTCTGTTTCTGCCTATCCCGTAGGATCTCTGTTTCTCTCTGTGCAAGAGAGGAGCATGATAGACACTAGGTCTTAACCCATGCATGATAACATTAGGTTAGTTTAATTCCCTTCGCAACCGTAGGTTAGAGTTCTGTCTCTTTCTTTCTCAAAACAAACAGAAAAACACATAAAGATTTCAAACACAATAAAAGACACTTCTTCCGTAAAAGAATGTGAACTCATCAAGACGTCATTTTTGTCCGCTTGGACCGCTAATCAAGAAACCCTTTTTCAGAAGGTATAAAATCAATCAAGGACAAGCTTGTGTCGTACGTGGCCCGAACTACGTTTGCTCTGATCTTCCATGTTGTGTGGAAGTACGTAGGCATAGGATGCGATATCCTAGCGAGCAACCTTTCCCTCCTTTCCCGTAGGTAGGCGAACTACGTTGACTCTGATTTCTCGTTCCAGACGAGAATACGTAGGCATAAAGTGCGATACTTTGCCGAGTCATTTTTATTTTCATTTTATTTTCTTTTTCACCCTTGACCTATAGTTTAGATAGAATAACAATCCATACCCGAAAACAAGCGTGGATCCCGTCGAGTACGACGGACGTGAGGGGTGCTAATACCTTCCCCTTGCGTAACCGACTCCCGAATCCAGGTTTTGGTTGCGATGACCATACCTTTCCCGTGTTGTGCGAGGTTTACTCTGAGCGTTTCCTTTCCCTCCCGTGGGATAAATAACGCACGGTGGCGACTCTTCTGTTCAGCCGGCGCCGATTTTCGCAGTAGCGACAGCTGGCGACTCTGCTGGGGATCCAACGTCCCCTGGCTGCTAAGGACTGCGATAGTTCTTATGCATTTGGGATCCAACGTCCCTTGAGAGAGTCAATCCTAACGCTTGTTTTCCCGTCGAGGATTTTGTATGGAGTTATTGTATATTTCTAACCCTGTATTTTTCAGCTTTGTATATGGATTATTATTGCTGTATGTTGGGGTGTGACGGGTGTTTTGATATTGAGAGATAAGCCGGACCTGGGCTTGAGTGCACCTAGAATTAGAGTAGAAATTAGTGGGCGCCCGCTTGCTTTGCTTGCTTTGGTGTCCCATGAAATCTACACTCAGACGAGGTTCCTCTGGTTGGCCTCCTGCCCCTTCCTTTGGTTGGCGTGGGTTGCTGGTTAGTTGGATTGTCGACTCTGGGGACCGATCATTTGGAAGTTGGCTGAGTGAGGCCTCTTCAGGATTTGATGATGCCACTCCTTCTGGGAATCGTATCATCAACCCTGAAAGTCTGTGACGCCGACGACCGCATAGGATGCCATACCTTGTGCCAGTTATAGGGCCACCCACCTGTGAGGGGATTCAGGGTTATGCAGGTAACTAGACCTCCAGACTACCGGTTATTTCTTGATCAGAGATCCGGGTTATTTATGGAGAGTTATGAGGTCTGCCAGAGACCATGTGGAGATTTATTCTGAGGTCTGTCAGAGACCATTTGGAGATGTATTCTGAGGTCTGTCAGAGACCATTTGGAGATGTATTCTGAGGTCTGTCAGAGACCATTTGAGAGGTGTTTTGAGGTCTGTCAGAGACCAATTATGGATGTGATTTGAGGTCTATCAGAGACCAGTGAGTTATGGTTTGAGGTCTGTCGGAGACCAGTATTGGAGTTCTATTTTAGGTCTATCTGAGACCAGGGTTTGGTGACTTTTGGATGGTCTATCTGAGACCTTTCTTGATTGGGTTCAAGCTATTCAGTTGCAGCTTTGGTCCCTGTTGAATGTTACTTGCATTGCATCCCTGCATATCCATTATCATTTGCATTTCACTAACGTGTGTCTGGGCTGCAGGTGCATTTGCATTTCCCTAGTTCTAGTGCCCAGACTTCTGAGTTTTGATCATGACTAGCCTACGGAGAACGATTGCTTACAAGTTGCCTACGCCTGACATTGTGCCTTTACTGGGGTTGATCTCTCTTGCTGATGAGGGTGTTCGTAGGAGTTTCCGGATGAGCTATGGTAGATTATTGAGATTGGTGTGTAAACCTACAGAGGTAGAGTTAGATGGGCTGTATGCTTTGATGCAATTCTACGACCCGGCTTTGAGGTGCTTCACGTTCTCTGATTTTATTATGGGACCAACCTTGGAGGAATACGCTGAGTATGTTGAGCTGCCCGTGCAGAACCAGGTTCCGTTCATTCATTATGATGCCAAACCTAAGCCGGAGGAATTGGCAAAAGCCTTGCATGTTGATGCTTCTGAACTTGTGACTACTGTTTCCCGGGGAGTTCCAGGCTTCTCATTTCAGTTCTTAGTGGGTAAAGCCCAAGAGTATGCCAAGAGCGGGTGCTGGGTTGCTTTCAATGCTGTGTTGGCTTTGTGCATTTATGGCATAGTACTGTTCCCCAATATACCGGATTTTGTGGACTTCGATGCTTTCTACTTGTTCGCCGCTGGTAATCCTGTACCTACTTTACTCGGAGATCTCTATCACTCACTGCATTACAAGAATGAGAAGGGAAGAGGGAAGAATGTTCATCTTTGTGTACCTTTGTTGAGTATGTGGTTTGAGAGTCATCTTCCTAAGGGAAGATCTGCTGCAGAGACTACAGTTCCAGTTGGTTGGCCGGAGCGTTTGATGAGGCTATCGTCGGAAGATATGGAGTGGTTTGATAGAGACCTGTTGGGATCTGAGCTCATCTTTAGCTGTGCTGGGTACCCTAATGTGCCATTGATAGGAAGAAAAGGGTGTATCAATTACAACCCTTCTCTATTCATTCGCCAGTTCGGATATGCGCTGAAGAATCCACCTCAAGAGGAAGAAGTACAGGAATCTCTGTACTTCACCGGTGACGTGAAGGGGGAGTTATTAGCCAAGTTGCGACATGCCTGGACGCGTATTAACCGCAAAGGGAAGCCGTTGTTAGGAAAGAATGACTGTCAGGCCTATGCACCTTATAGAGCTTGGATTCAAGAGAGGGCTAGTCAGTTGAAGATGCCGTTTCCAGATGCACCAACTCTTGATCCTATTCCGGTAGAAGAGCCGACTACTGTTTCTAGAGAAGCATATGAACAGGTTGTGAAGGAGAAAGAAGCTTTGACGAAGATTAACGAAGGGTTAGAGCAAGAGTTAGCCCAGGCACGCAGTGAGAAAAACAAGGCCGTATATGCTTTCCAACAACAGATTGAGTTGGTAAACAGGTTAGGATCTGAGTTGACCGAGGAGAAGAAAAAGCGTGAACGTCTGGGGCAAGAGTTCAGAAGTTCCCATGACATGCTGGAAGCCAAAAAAAAGGCGCTCGACGCAGCACACCGAGAGATATCTTCTTGCAATAAGACTTGGAATGCTACACTCACTAACAACAAGAAGAGGGAAGATAAGCTGAAGCAGCAAATTTCCGACCTCGAAGAGAAGTTGAAGTCTAGCATCAAGAAGTGTGAGGAAGAAGTGATGAACCGGTATAGTGTCCAGCATGCACTGAACAAGGCAATCAAATCTAGAGATGAAGCAGTGTCCCAGAAGCGAAAGTTAGAAGATTGCTTCGGAGAAGCAACATGGGAAGAAACTGCTGAAGACGTACGCCGTGTCCTTAAGAAGAGAAACCAGCTTGTTGAAGGGCTGCTTGATCGACCAAGCCATCCGGAGACCAAGAAGTTGATAGAGGAGTACCAGACTTTTGGGAGGATCTGATCATTCCATTATTTGTATGCTTTATTTGCATAGTGCTGACCATCACCAGGATTGTTGGTTGAGGTCATGCCATCTTTGTACTCTCAGTGATATTGTACCCTGGGCTTATTGATTCTCTCTGCAATATACGAGGCTTTCTATGATTCAGCTCCGATATTCCTATTGTCAGCACTGTCACTGCACCGGCACCCTCGCACTAGAACTGGGGGAATGAACTTCCCTAACGCACAGACACATTGCATTGCATTCATATTCATATTGCATAACAGGTAAGCTTTGAATGGTGTCTTATCTCTTGCTCTGTATCAGGTACTTAACAGGATTCCAGATCAACATCCGCACCGCTATTCTACACGATCCAACTGTCGGAAAGTCATGGACCAGATTCAGAACGAGATGCAGGATGTACGCGAGAAGCTCGCCCTCTTCATGCAGACCATGGAGGCTATAGCAAAAGGGCAAGAGAACTTGCAGGCCATGGTCCAGCCTCTGTTGGCTCGCAACGCTGGTCATGGTAACGAAGATCATCAGTCTGTCAGGGTTGATACTGCTCATGGAGACGGCACCCCCACGCCAGTGGCTCCGCCTGTCGTCAATGTGAATGCTGCTAACGTCAACAACGCTACCGCTGCTGTGAACGGTAACGTCGGAGTTGGGAATGAAACTGCTGTCCATAATGTGGGGCTGGGTGATGTCAATTTGGGAGATAATCTAGGAGGCAATGGCTTTGTCAATACTGGGTTCGGATTCAACGATCAGGGATTCGATAACACGGGGAAGTATGGCTTTAATGCTCAAGGCTTTGGGCAAGATGGTTATGGTATGGTCAATCAGGGCTACGGAGGTTTTGGAAACGGAAATGGTACTGGATTTATGGCTGGAGGTCCTGCTGGAGGTGTTCAAGGGTACGGCAACAGAGGCCGAGTTCCGGGGATGAATCAGGTCAGAGCTGGACGTAATAATGCGTATGATGGATACGGGGCTGGAAACGGTATGTGGCAAGAGGATCAGCAGGAAGACGCCTTCTCTGGAGGGGGTTTTGAAGGGCCGATGGATGATTCTCAAAAGATTAGAATGCTGGAAGAGCAAATGAAGGGAGTCTTGAATCAGAGTGCTGTAGGATTGGACATGGCAACTATGGGCTTGGTACCTGGCTTGAGGGTGCCCATTAAATTCAAAGCGCCTGCGTTCGATAAGTACAAAGGAGACACATGCCCGAAGGTGCATGTACGAGCTTATTACAGAAAGATGTCTGCATACTCCACTGATGAAAGAATGCTCATGCATTTCTTTCAGGATAGTCTATCGGGTCCTTCCCTAGAGTGGTACATGGGGTTGGAGCCCACTGACATCAAGACTTGGAAGCAATTGGCGGAGGCGTTCGTAGCCCATTACAAGTATAACAGCGACCTGGCGCCCAATCGGGTCCAGTTGGCCGGGCTGTCGCAGAAGAAGGGGGAGAGTTTTAAAGAGTACGCGCAAAGGTGGCGCGATATGGCAGCCAGGGTTCGTCCTCCTGTGGAAGATAAAGAAATGAACGACATGTTTGTTGGCACATTCACCGGGCTGTTTCATGATATGTTGTTTCACACGTCTCTGGCCAGTTTTTCAGACCTAATTTTGATGGGTGAAAAGATTGAGCGGAACATTAAGCAAGGAAAGTTCCAGGTTGATGAATCAACTGCATCTGGCAGTAATAGAAAAGCTTATGGGGGGCGCCGTCAGGGCGAAGCTAGCGCCGTATTCGGAGGCCGAGGCCGAGGCCGAGGCAGGGGAAGAAATCAATATCGTCAGTCGCAGCAAGTGTCGAGTGTCACCATCCCGTATCAACAACAACCAATCCAGCAACAACAACCGGTTCAGCAGCAACCAATGCCACAGCAGCAGCAGCCTCAGCAGGGGGCACAGCAAGCTCAGAGAAAATTCCAGAGTGGTAAGCCGAGAAGGGTGTTCGAGAAGCCTCCCTCTAACTATGCTGATTTATTGCAGACCTTGTTGGGATTGAATCTGGTAGAGAAAAGAACCTTGGCACCGATAACGGGAACTCCCCCGTTCGGCTATGATGCAAATAGGCGCTGCGAGTTTCATTCTGGGGCCCCGGGCCATGATATTGAAGGTTGTCATGCTTTTAAGCACGTTGTGCAGGATCTCTTGGACAACAAGTCTATCAACTTCGGAACGACCGGTGCAAATATAGTCCAGAAACCCATGCCTAATCATGGGGCGAACGCCGTGCTGACTGAGGAAGGTCTGAATCTGATTATGAATGTTGATGATTTAAAGACGCCGCTGAGCGAAATAAAAAGCCGACTGTTGCAAGGAGGTGTTTACCCGGGTTGTAATGAGTACTGCTTAGATTGTTGGGCCCTATCTGGGGGGTGTGAGGATTTGAAGAAAGGCATTCAGGCCTTGATTGATGAAGGTATATTGCAGTTTGATAGAACAGCAACTGATGAACCGGCAGGGGCAGTAGTGGATAATCGGAGTGATGTTGCCACAGTGACAATTCCGCGGAAGACGGTCACCATTTCAGCACCAGCTCAGCGACCACCGATTACCATAACTAAAGCCGGGCCAATCCCGTATGAGAACACGAAAGCAGTCCCATGGTCATATGGGCTAGAGGTGTATTGTGACGGGATTAAAATCGATGTTAACAAGCAGTCAGCGGAGGTTGTGGATAATGTTGTTGGCTCAGGAGGCATGACGAGGAGCGGCAGGATCTTTATATCTCCTGAAGTGGAGGCTGAAAGGCTAGCGAAAGGAAAGGGGAAAGCGGTGGAAAATGTTCCGGTTCAAGCCAACGAAAAAGAAGCAGCGTCTAAAGATGTAGAGGAATTCATGCGCTTGATTCGGAAAAGCGATTATAAAATCGTGGAGCATCTGCAGCAAACGCCATCCAAAATATCTATTCTGTCATTGCTGTTGTGTTCGGAAGCCCACAGGAACGCTTTGCTGAAAGTCCTGGACACTTCTTTTGTACCACAGGATGTCTCCGTGAACCAGCTAGAAGGAGTATTGGCACATGTAAATGCGGGCCACAGTCTGGGCTTTACTGATTTCGACTTGACTCCGAAAGGAAGGGATCATAATATGGCATTACATGTATCTGTTGAGTGCAGAGGGTCGACAATGTCGCACGTATTGGTTGACACCGGGTCGTCTTTGAATGTGCTGCCTAAGAAGGCTATGATGAAGCTGGATGTTCGAGGGATTTTGTGTACACCAAGTGATTTGGTAGTCAGAGCGTTTGACGGCACGCGGAGAACAGTCTTCGGATCGATTACCTTGCCTCTGCAAGTGGGGCCGGAAGTGTTTGCCACGGAGTTTTATATCATGGATATACAGCCTGCGTACAGCTGCTTGCTGGGAAGACCTTGGATTCACGGGGCAGGGGCAGTCACGTCAACCCTGCATCAGAAGTTAAAGTATATGGTCGGAGACAGTGTAGTCACCGTGTGCGGAGAAGAAGACATCCTGGTCAGCCATCTTTCTTCGTTTAAATATGTGGAAGTCGACGGGGAGATCCACGAGACGCCATGCCAGGCATTCGAAGGTTTGCGCCTTAAGGACAAGGGTCCCGGGCCAAGCAAAGTGCCAGAGATAGCTGTTTCTTCGTATAAAGAGGCTCAAGCGCTAGTGAAGGCAGGAGAAGCCACGGGCTGGGGCAAAGTATTGGACATTCCGGTGAAAATGGACCGGTTCGGACTGGGGTACCGACCGTCGTCATCAACTCCTTCCGTGGGGGCCCCTCATTTCAGAAAGTCAATCACCATCTCTGCCAGTGGAGTATGCCAGGAATCTGTCAATGCTGCTTCGGAATCCGATGAAGGGGACAGCGACTGTGATATGGATGCCTGGATTCAGCCAAGCACGCCAGGACAAGGACTGTGCAACTGGTCTATTCAGGAGCTTGTTCCTGTGACTTTTAAACAGTAATGCTTTGCTTTATTAATTGTTGAATAATCTGATGTCTTGCCCGGGGCATCAGGATTTGCTTAGGGCTGTGTTGTTATAAACATTGCTTCGTTAATCATTAAATAAATGGCGTTTTTCATGTGCAAATACTGTAATCCCTATCTTTCTTGTTTTGTATTTTTCAATAAACTGGCAATGTGGTTATTCGCTTTATACGCATTTTGAAGCACTTAACCATTCTTTTTGCAGGATAACATTTTCAGATGACATCCTTGAGCCGCCTATGACTCGTCCCGACTTCGAGCACCCGGTATTCCAGACCGAAGAAGAGGTTGTCGAAGATAGCGACGTTCCTGAAGAACTGTCTTGGTTGGTGAAGCAAGAGGAAAGAGCCATTCTGCCTCACGACGAGGTTATCGAAATTATCAATTTGGGGTCGGAAGGGGTTGAGAAAAATATTCGTATCGGAGCCGCACTGCAGAGTGATATCAAGCGAAAACTGGTTGAAATGCTCCGAGAGTATAATGATGTATTTGCTTGGTCGTATCAAGATATGCCAGGGCTCGATACTGATATGGTTGTGCATCGCCTGCCATTGAAAGAAGATTGCCCGCCTGTCAAACAAAAGCTTCGCAGAACTCGACCAGATATGGCAATAAAGATCAAAGAGGAGGTTCAGAAACAGTGGGACGCTGGGTTCCTGGCTGTGACGAAGTATCCTTCATGGGTTGCTAACATCGTGCCAGTGCCAAAGAAAGATGGCAAGGTTCGAATGTGCGTGGATTATAGAGATTTGAATAAAGCAAGCCCAAAAGACGATTTTCCACTTCCTCACATTGACGTGTTAGTGGATAATACCGCTCAGTACTCTGTATTCTCCTTCATGGATGGCTTTTCAGGCTATAATCAAATTAAAATGGCGCCAGAGGATATGGAGAAGACTACTTTCATAACGCCTTGGGGAACATTTTGCTATAAAGTGATGCCCTTTGGTTTGAAAAATGCTGGGGCAACATATCAGCGTGCGATGACAACTCTCTTTCATGACATGATGCATAAAGAGATTGAAGTTTATGTTGACGATATGATTGCCAAATCCCAGACGGAGGAAGAGCATCTGGTGAATCTGTTGAAGTTGTTTAAAAGGCTTAGGAAGTTCAGGCTGAGGCTGAACCCTAACAAATGCACCTTCGGGGTGAGATCGGGTAAACTGCTGGGGTTTATCGTAAGCGAAAGAGGAATAGAGGTCGATCCTGCTAAAATAAAAGCGATTCAAGAAATGCCGACGCCTAAAACAGAGAAAGAGGTGCGCGGGTTTTTAGGGAGATTGAACTACATTGCCCGGTTCATATCTCACCTAACTGCCACGTGTAAACCATTATTCAAGTTGCTAAAGAAAGATCAAGCTATAACATGGAACGATAATTGTCAAAAGGCGTTCGATAAAATAAAGAAGTATCTGCAGGAGCCTCCTATTTTGATACCCCCGGTGGCAGGGAGACCCTTGATAATGTATTTGACGGTTCTTGAGGGAAGCATGGGTTGCGTTCTCGGTCAACACGACGAGACGGGGAGAAAAGAGCATGCGATCTACTATCTGAGTAAGAAATTTACAGACTGTGAATCTCGATACTCAATGCTGGAGAAAACTTGTTGCGCGCTAGCATGGGCCGCCAAGCGTTTGAGGCAGTATATGCTGAATCATACAACCATGCTCATCTCGAAGATGGATCCAATCAAATATATATTCGAAAAGCAGGCGTTGTCAGGTAGAATTGCCCGGTGGCAGATGGTCTTGACTGAGTATGATATTCAATACGTCTCGCAAAAGGCGATAAAGGGGAGTGTGTTGTCTGAGTATCTGGCGGAGCAGCCTATTGAAGAGTATCAATCGATGAGATTTGACTTTCCTGACGAGGATATCATGTATCTCAAGATGAAGGATTGCGAAGAGCCGTTACCAGACGAAGGACCAGAGCCGGGGTCCAAATGGCAGATGATATTTGATGGAGCTGTGAATGCTTACGGTAGCGGAATAGGGGCAATTATCACTACGCCGCACGGGTCGCACATCCCGTTTACTGCCCGATTGACCTTTGCTGTTACCAACAATGAGGCCGAATACGAAGCTTGTATAATGGGGCTTGAAGAAGCCATTGATTTGCGAATCAAACATTTAGACGTATACGGAGACTCAGCTCTGGTAGTGAATCAGATCAAAGGGGAATGGGAGACACGTCAGCCCAATTTGATACATTACATGAATTATGCAAGGAGATTGTTGCCTTTCTTCGACAAAGTTGAGTTGCATCACGTGCCACGGGCAGAAAATCAAATGGCTGACGCCCTTGCCACCTTGTCGTCCATGTACAAGGTCAACTTCTGGAACGAAGCTCCCCAGATCACTATATCTCGGTTGGACAGGCCAGCTTATGTATTTGCTATTGATGAAGCGTCTGATGGCAAACCGTGGTATTTCGATATCCTTAATTTCCTGAAGAATAAAGAGTATCCGGCTGGGGCATCCAGTCAAGATCAGAAAACTCTCAGGAGATTAGCGGGTAATTTCTATTTGAACCCGGATGGCGTCTTATACAGAAGAAACCACGACTTGGTGTTGTTGCGTTGTGTAGACGAGAAAGAGGCAAAGCTTCTCATGGAGGAAATTCACGAAGGTGCATTCGGTACGCATGCTGGTGGGCATGCTATGACGAGAAAACTGCTGCGGGCAGGTTACTTTTGGCTGACGATGGAAACTGATTGTTTCAAGTTTGCAAGGAAGTGCCACAAGTGCCAAATATATGCTGACAAGATACACGTGCCTCCGAGTCCTCTGAATGTGATGTCATCTCCATGGCCATTCTCGATGTGGGGAATCGATATGATTGGAAAGATTGAGCCGACGGCTTCTAATGGGCATCGGTTCATACTAGTAGCAATCGATTATTTCACCAAGTGGGTGGAAGCAGCGTCTTACGCAAATGTAACGAAGCAAGTGGTGGCTAGATTCATCAAGAGAGATATCATTTGCCGATACGGAATTCCCGAGCGGATAATCACGGATAATGGTTCTAATCTGAACAACAAAATGATGAAGGAGCTCTGTCAGAATTTCAAGATCGAACATCACAACTCCTCCCCTTACCGACCCAAGATGAATGGCGCTGTCGAAGCGGCCAATAAGAATATCAAGAAGATCGTCCAGAAAATGGTGGTGACGTATAAGGATTGGCACGAGATGCTACCTTTCGCTTTGCACGGTTATCGTACGACGGTACGCACATCAACCGGGGCAACCCCGTTCTCATTGGTAT
Organism: Lathyrus sativus; assembly: GCA_963859935.3. Classification (NCBI taxonomy): domain Eukaryota; kingdom Viridiplantae; phylum Streptophyta; class Magnoliopsida; order Fabales; family Fabaceae; genus Lathyrus; species Lathyrus sativus. Next base: position 67,183 of record CAWUDS030002385.1, on the reverse strand, counting down.
ACGGAATGGAAGCGGTATTACCATTGGAAGTTGAGATCCCTTCTCTGAGGGTATTGCGAGACGTTCAGCTGGACGAGGCAGAATGGGTAACGAATAGATTGAACCAACTGAGTTTGATGGATGAGAAGAGGCTAGCTTCTCTGGCATACGGTCGGTTGTACCAAAGACGAATGAAGAAAGCGTACGACAAGAAGATACTTCCGCGAAGCTTTCAGACGGGCGACCTTGTGCTGAAAAGGATTCTCCCGCCGCAAGCAGATCACAGGGGCAAGTGGACCCCCAACTACGAAGGGCCATACGTTGTCAGTAAGGTCTTTTCAGGAGGAGCTTTATTGTTGTCCACCATGGACGGGGAAGACTTTGCGTCACCTGTGAATTCGGACGCAGTTAAAAAATACTTTGCTTAAAATAGACCCGCTGGACAGAAAAAAGAGAGTCCAGGCAAAAATGGGGCATCCTGGCGAACCAAAAACAGAATGAAAGGTTCGGGCAAAAGTTAGGGATAAAATTGAAAAAATGTACACCCGCGAAGTTGAAAACCTACACTGGGCGGCTTCGGCAAAAAGGGGTATCCCGGTGAACTGAAAACCCGTAAAGGGCGGTTCACGCAAAAGTTAGGGATGTGAAAAGCAAATGACTGCGGTCCGAATTTGATTTTGCAATGAGCATCAATGCGGGATAATATATTTGAGGAGTCAGTTATCGGATACAACCTCTTCAGAAGTGGGGATACCGGGAAAGTATTAGAGTCGGACGAGTCATGGGAGGATCAGTTCGTGATGTTCATCTGCATCCAGTTGCCGACATGTGTACAAAATTTAATTTGTCAATATTTATGCTTCTTGTGAATACTTGCATACTTGTATATTTGCTTTGTGTAGCTTCCTCTTTTCAGGAGTTACATCCCGTGTACAAAAACTCCGCCCATTCAGGGGCCCAATCAATGAAAATGTGTTATTCAGTACTTGATGCCTGTTCTTTACTGTTTTGCGCATGATAAAACGCCTAAGTTTATTGAAGCTAGCATGAGTATAACATCGCTGGCCCTTGCCAACAATTGTTAAAACTTTGAATTAACTGAGTGTAACGTCACTAACCTGAATTGATTTGATTGCATAGGCTTGTCGTGTCTTGTTTGTGTTGTTGCAGGTTTCACAACCATACGAGGAAGGTGATCAAAAGATTGCGATAGTGAAATACTTAGCCCCCCACGCAGGACGGGCTCCAGAAGAGTTACTCGTCCTCAGTAGAGTTAGGCGATTCCAAGATCGTAAGGCAGTATTCAGACAGGTTCATTTTTCCCCGCAGGGTCAGGCACTTTCCCCCAGCAGGGTCAGTTAATGTTCCCCAAGAGAATCCAGCCATCCCCAGCGGAGTTCTTTCAGCAAATGTTCTTTCCTTCCAGTGGAATTCGAAGATCAAGACTCTCCCCAGCAGAGTAGATGGCGGTTCCTGTCATTTATTTTGTCAGAGATACCGTGTGATATCGGTTCACTCTCCAGCAGAAGATCAATCATACCAGGCGCATCTGCTATTCCCCAGCAGAGTTATATTCCCCAGCAGGGGGTTACCTCAGCAAGGTGTTTGGTTTGAGTTATATTCCCCAACAGGGGGTTACTTCAACAAGACGTGTGGTTTGAGTTCCCAACTTCCCAGCAGGGTCGACTTCACTCTTCCAGTATTTATTTTGCCGGAATAATTTTGTAGCATCAGGCTATCCCCGGCGAGTCGGCGTTATCCTTCCAGCATTTATTTTGCTGAAGCAGTTTCTGTACTCTAGCAGTTCAGGTGGAGAGAGCTCTTGCTCAAATAAATTACCAAGCAGTCAAGATCTCGGCAGGAGATATTCAATGATAATGTCAGTTTCGGCGGTATTCCCCCACAGAGTTATCATGATAACACTCTCTTTGTCTCCAGAAGAGTCGTTTATGCGAATGTCTCTTATTTTCCCCAGCCAGAGTGGACAGGATAAGTGTCTTCTTATCCCCCAAGCAGAGTTTGTTTGTCATCAGCGGGTCCCATGAATCAGAATTTCAGAGGCCACCGACGGTTATCAGAGCAGGCGTCCGATAGTTGGTTTTCGGACATCCCCAGTAGAGTTCACCTCGAGGTCGCTGTCACGTCAGTGCTAAGAAGTTTGTGGGTGAGGATCGTTGGAGAACTAAGTCCTGACGCGGACGATTTATTCCTATATTGACGGGATTTCTTCAGAAGTGAGCGTCCTAGCATGGACAGGTCTATTTCCCTGGGCTGATGGAAGGTGCTAGTCCTAACGTGGACAGGTTCGATTTCTCAGAATTGTTGGAAGGTGGAGTCCTGACGTGGACATTTCCTCAGGTTGACGATATGTGCTAGTCCTAACGTGGACAGATTTGATTTCTCGGTATTGATCGGATGCGAAATCCTTACGTGGACAAGATAGGTTACTCTCCGTGTTGGTGTCCTGGCGTGGATCATTTGTTTCCAGCAGATATCTTTATTCGTAATGGTGCGTCCTGACGTGGACAAATTTGTAGTTCTTTGTGATGACAAGATACAAAAGTCCTGACGCGGACAAATTTATCCTTCTTCGTGTTGTGGGCAAAGTGTAAGTCCTGACGCGGATATTTCCCCAGCAAGTTGAAGACGCGTGAGTCCTTACGTGGACAGGTCTTATTTCCTCAACGAGTCGAAGACGCTTGAGTCCTAAAGTGGACGAGTCAAGATGAGATCAGCGTCCTGACGTGGACGAATCAGAGAAACTATTATCCCTAATAAGGAGAAAGGGGTCCTAACGTGGACGAGGTAGTCCTTACGCGGACGTGTCAGAAGATAGTTTCCTTACGTGGAAATGACAGTATTCCTAACGTGGAAAGAAGAGAGTCCTTACGTGGACAGATTAAGATGGCATTCCTGACGTGGAAAAGTTTAGTCCTGACGTGGACAGATCAAGGTTTGATTCCTAACGTGGAAAGATCGGAGTCCTTACGTGGACATATCAAGAGTATTCCTTACGTGGAAGAAAAGTGGTTTCCTTACGTGGAAAGACGAGTTTATTCCTTACGTGGAAAATCGATTGATTCCTGACGTGGAAAGAAATGGATTATTCCTGACGTGGAAAGAGAGTTTAGTCCTGACGCGGACAGATCGAAGAAGATATTCCTAATGTGGAAGAAGGAAGTTAGTCCTTACGTGGACAGATGCAAGAAAAGTGGAGTCCTGACGTGGACAAGTTCAGAAATAGTTGTATTCCTTACGTGGAAAGATCGGGGTCCTGACGCGGATATGTCAAATGGTATTGGAGTCCTTACGTGGACAGATTGATATAGTTTTCCTAACGCGGAAAGAAGATTGCTTCCTAAAGTGGAAAGATAAAAGCGTTACTCCTAACGTGGACGATGTGATTCCTAACGTGGAAAAGCGTTATTCCTAACGTGGAAGTATTTTATTCCTGACGTGGGCGGACGAAGTATCCCCAGCGGAGTTGCCGAGATTTTTCTGAGTTAACAGCAGGTGGAGTCCTAACGTGGACAGATTTAGTTGAGATTCCTTTGTATTAATGACAGACAGAGTCCTAACGTGGACAAGCAAGCAATCTGTTATGACAGAATCCTCTTCAGAACGATGAAGACAATCCCCAGCAGTCGCATGGGATCAGTGGGTTGCCGTAACAGTCAGATTCAGCTGACGAATGTCATTCCTCAAGCAGGAGCGCAGTTTATTTCTGCGGTTGGCAAATTTCTGGTTTCACTAGTATTCAACCGTCTCGTACCGCGAATGTCTGAAGGCTCCGGGCTCTTCATCCAGTCGGGTCCAAGTCGCTTGAATAGGGGCAGCTGTTGTACCCTAAAATTTGCTCAACCTTATTCAATTGGTTTATGTTTCATCATCATTAGCATTTGCATATAGAGTCATGTACATAGACTAACCATCTGCATAGCATCAGCATAGCAAGTCATTCAACAGGGGACCAATCATTATTTTCATCTCTAGAGGCCTATCATGAGGTTATTATCCCAATTCAATCATATTCAAGTCATCAGGAAAGAATTTGAAAGCAAGGAGTTCAGCAGATCAAGCCTCGAGTCCATCTCCTAGCTGAGGGTATCTGAGGATCAACAAGAGGGTTGTGTGCTGTGAAGTGGAGACATGGAGAGCATCTAGACATCTTGAGAGACTTATAAAGTCATTTGGAGAAGAAAACAAGTCATTGATGAAAGCACAAGAGCTACAGTTGAAGACAGTCAACTAGGGTTTCATCTGGGTCAACCCTAGGTCAACCCTAGGTCAGTTGACTGGTTTAAAAGAGCATTCAAGGCTATTGGAGAGATGTGGGGTTCATCATTTGACATATGAAGAATGATATGGAGATATGACAAGGAGAATTCAAGAGAAATCAAGGAGAAGAGGAGTTACTAAATTAGGGTTTCTCTGTAAAATCCCCTAGTTTAGGTCAAATTTCCAAGCAAGATAAGTCAAAATGCTAGCTTCAAATGGCTTCTTGGCCAACATGAAACTTGTAGAGGATCTCAAGACCTTTAATTTGAGTGGTGGAAGACCTCAAGGAGATTTATGGAACTCAAGTTGTGGTCCTTACAAGTTACAGGTCATCTGAGGTGTCTGAATTTTTGTCTGTGAAAGTGACTTGACTTCCAAGCTAATTTTGCCCCTCAAGGAGATTTCAAATGAATTCTTGGTCAACATAAGAATTGTTCCTCATTGTCTTAGCTTTCTAGAATGGTATGGTATGCCTTCATATGATGTGGAGAACTCAACTTATGGTCTTGACAAGCAAAGGGTATTTTGGGCATTTGTGAATTACAGGTCATTTTAACCTATACCCAAAACTCATACAAGGAGGCCTCAAATGGAAAAACTTACAACATCAAACTTGCTCCAAATGGGATTTTAAGTCTAGAAAGAAGGTCACAAATTATTGGAGAAGCTCATAGCATGGAGTTGCATGATTGGTCAAAATATGAACTAAAAAGGCTTATAAAGTGAATAATTTCAAAGTGAAAAATGGTTTGGGAGATTTACAAGTCCAAATGGAGACTTCCAATATATGATTTTGAATGGAAAGACAATTCTAAGAACAATGGTTCACACACTTTTTTGAGTTTAGAAGGAAAAAATGAAGTTATCCATGGTTGCTTACCTTTTAAGAAACATAATCAAAATGAGCCAAAGTTTGAAAACAAGGGAATGTGCAAGATGGATCTAGAATGTACCATTGGGGTCTATATATTCATGAAAGATGAATTTGGCAAGGGTTGGCCTCATTTGCACCAAGAATTCCACAAGATTTCTCATTCTTTCTTCAAAAGTTTCATTCCAAATCTCTCAAATTCTTCATCAATCTTCATCAAGATCAATTCAATTTTACTCCATCATCATCTTAGATCATAATTGAAGCAAGGTTTTGGTAGTTCTCATCCATTTTCGAGTGCTTCTTTCATCAACATCAAAATCACAAGTCCAAGTGAATTGCATGATTCAAGCAAGGAACCTCCAAAATTGTGCATACAGAATTGAGTATTGAATTGGTGAATCAAGATCCAAGTCTCAAAAGCTTCATATCTTCCATTTCCATAGCTGTTTTCAAGGTTTCTCATCAGGTAAGTTTTCATTCGATTTGCTTAATTCAGTTAGTTTAACATGATTTTATTAGTTTAGACTTGATCTAGGTGGTTAGGAGATTAAGTTAGATGAATTTGGAAAGGATTGGTGATGATTGGTGACAGGTGCAACAAACTGTTAGTGCTTATATCTCTTGGATTAAGGCGTTAGAATGTTAGTTTGATTCATCAGATTATCCTCCATTATGTGTAGATTAGTTTAGGGTAAGTTTGAGGAAGAATGGTGAAGGTTCGTATCAGTGCATTTCAATGGTGGCCAGATGTTGCTTCGATCGGATTTGGTGTTGTGGTGAGTTTCAAGATGAATTGATGCCCTAGGATTGTAGAGGGAGAGATGGGGAGTAGATTTCATGTTCACAGCATGAGGATTCATGGCGTGTAGGATGAGAACAGAAGGGTGTAAAGCTTGCTCGTGCATGGATCCATGGTGAATTGAAACCCTAGGTTCAGTTGAATGGAGGAAGAAGAGATAATCTGGACCCTTCATGTTGTGTTGGACCTTTGACTGATAGAGTGATCCAATGGCCAGCATTTAATCTGAAGTTTGGAGGGAATTGGGGTTTGGCTCTAAACGCACCGTTTCATTAATTGAAACGGGCGGGCCTGAGTTGAATTTTGTTATCCCCACCCCCGTGTTAGGCCCAAAACCAAGTTTGAACGTGATTTTATTACTTCCTTCACCCCCCAGCGTGTTTTATTTGTTTCACTAATTCTGAGTGAACTCTGGGCCTTGGCATAAGGCGCTATCTGCACCCCCCATTATGTGGCCCATCCAGATATCAACTGCGCGTAGTTACTATTCTGACCCCCCTCCCTCATTTTATTTGGTTTATTTGTTTTAATTCATTTTAATTTTTACCATTTTCATTAATTCATAAATAATTCATAAAAAATGCATTTTAATCCATTCTTTTTACCATATTTTCATTAAAATGTCTAGAATATTATAGGAAAATAAAATTTCATTTTTAGTTTTATTTCATATTTTTTCCATATTTTCTAAATAAATGTCATATTAAATAGTTCATTTCATGCATCATTTTTATGATTTTTGTTCTCTCACATGCTTTAATCTTTTTTGATCATTCTTTTCATATTGTTTAGATGAGATATTCAACTTTTAGAAATATTTTAGTTCCCATTTTTAGAGGTTAATTTTAGGTGATTAATAAATGCTTGAATATCATGAACAAAACTAGGGTTTTAGGTGACAACTTAGGAGTTTGATTTCATTTCCCTTAGGACTTAGGGTTTGAATAGATTAGTTATGGGACTATAGGGGCTATGGGTAGTTATTAGATCCCTTAGAGAACAGTTAGGATTCCCCTACTGCTATTATTACTGTCTGTATATCTGTTGTCTGGTGTGGTGTGCCCTCTGGGGTTTATTGATTGTTTGTATGGGTATTGGGTTTGTCTGGGGCCCTGGGGAAGCTGAAGATTTGTGAAGATGAAGCTATTGGAGATTCAAAGATTGAAGATCAACTGTCAGAGTTGAGGAGGAGTTTCTTGCTAGCAGATGCTGAGGAGATTAGGGTTTAGGAGCTAGGCAGAGCTCTAGATTAGAAATCTTGTTTCTCAAACATGGATTGCCTTGTCTGCATCCATTCTTCTCTGTGATTCAGAGTCTCTCTAAGATACTCACCCCCTTCCCTTGGAAGGCTTGGTGATAGTATCTATGAGATAGAACTCTTGAGAGAAAATGTCTTTTGTGTTAGAAGCAGTTTGTTCACCACCTTTGGTAGTCAGCTGATTGCTTAACACCCAATTCACTCTTGTGACTGATCCCTCATCCTGGAGGTTTGAGCTTGAAGAAAAGCCATTGCAGATGGAAGACTGATGATCAAAGCCCTTGTCTGAAGGCCATGAGGATGGAGATTGATGCTTGTTGAAGCTTGTGAATGATTGGAGATTACTTGAAGCCGGATGTTGATTCAGAGCTGCTGATGCTGTTTCTTCTGTTGCTGTATTTCATTTTCTGATGTATTGATTGGTTTTCTGGACTGTATTGTTTGCTGTTTACCCTGCTGGGTTGAAAGTGAAGCCTGTTCACTTTTGCCTATTGTTTTCTAGGTTCGAGGTCGAGTGGGACTCCCTTGCCTCGCTTGTACTGTTGCATCCATGCATTTTACTATTTTACTGTATATATCTGGTATTGTTTCTGTTTCTGCCTATCCCGTAGGATCTCTGTTTCTCTCTGTGCAAGAGAGGAGCATGATAGACACTAGGTCTTAACCCATGCATGATAACATTAGGTTAGTTTAATTCCCTTCGCAACCGTAGGTTAGAGTTCTGTCTCTTTCTTTCTCAAAACAAACAGAAAAACACATAAAGATTTCAAACACAATAAAAGACACTTCTTCCGTAAAAGAATGTGAACTCATCAAGACGTCATTTTTGTCCGCTTGGACCGCTAATCAAGAAACCCTTTTTCAGAAGGTATAAAATCAATCAAGGACAAGCTTGTGTCGTACGTGGCCCGAACTACGTTTGCTCTGATCTTCCATGTTGTGTGGAAGTACGTAGGCATAGGATGCGATATCCTAGCGAGCAACCTTTCCCTCCTTTCCCGTAGGTAGGCGAACTACGTTGACTCTGATTTCTCGTTCCAGACGAGAATACGTAGGCATAAAGTGCGATACTTTGCCGAGTCATTTTTATTTTCATTTTATTTTCTTTTTCACCCTTGACCTATAGTTTAGATAGAATAACAATCCATACCCGAAAACAAGCGTGGATCCCGTCGAGTACGACGGACGTGAGGGGTGCTAATACCTTCCCCTTGCGTAACCGACTCCCGAATCCAGGTTTTGGTTGCGATGACCATACCTTTCCCGTGTTGTGCGAGGTTTACTCTGAGCGTTTCCTTTCCCTCCCGTGGGATAAATAACGCACGGTGGCGACTCTTCTGTTCAGCCGGCGCCGATTTTCGCAGTAGCGACAGCTGGCGACTCTGCTGGGGATCCAACGTCCCCTGGCTGCTAAGGACTGCGATAGTTCTTATGCATTTGGGATCCAACGTCCCTTGAGAGAGTCAATCCTAACGCTTGTTTTCCCGTCGAGGATTTTGTATGGAGTTATTGTATATTTCTAACCCTGTATTTTTCAGCTTTGTATATGGATTATTATTGCTGTATGTTGGGGTGTGACGGGTGTTTTGATATTGAGAGATAAGCCGGACCTGGGCTTGAGTGCACCTAGAATTAGAGTAGAAATTAGTGGGCGCCCGCTTGCTTTGCTTGCTTTGGTGTCCCATGAAATCTACACTCAGACGAGGTTCCTCTGGTTGGCCTCCTGCCCCTTCCTTTGGTTGGCGTGGGTTGCTGGTTAGTTGGATTGTCGACTCTGGGGACCGATCATTTGGAAGTTGGCTGAGTGAGGCCTCTTCAGGATTTGATGATGCCACTCCTTCTGGGAATCGTATCATCAACCCTGAAAGTCTGTGACGCCGACGACCGCATAGGATGCCATACCTTGTGCCAGTTATAGGGCCACCCACCTGTGAGGGGATTCAGGGTTATGCAGGTAACTAGACCTCCAGACTACCGGTTATTTCTTGATCAGAGATCCGGGTTATTTATGGAGAGTTATGAGGTCTGCCAGAGACCATGTGGAGATTTATTCTGAGGTCTGTCAGAGACCATTTGGAGATGTATTCTGAGGTCTGTCAGAGACCATTTGGAGATGTATTCTGAGGTCTGTCAGAGACCATTTGAGAGGTGTTTTGAGGTCTGTCAGAGACCAATTATGGATGTGATTTGAGGTCTATCAGAGACCAGTGAGTTATGGTTTGAGGTCTGTCGGAGACCAGTATTGGAGTTCTATTTTAGGTCTATCTGAGACCAGGGTTTGGTGACTTTTGGATGGTCTATCTGAGACCTTTCTTGATTGGGTTCAAGCTATTCAGTTGCAGCTTTGGTCCCTGTTGAATGTTACTTGCATTGCATCCCTGCATATCCATTATCATTTGCATTTCACTAACGTGTGTCTGGGCTGCAGGTGCATTTGCATTTCCCTAGTTCTAGTGCCCAGACTTCTGAGTTTTGATCATGACTAGCCTACGGAGAACGGTTGCTTACAAGTTGCCTACGCCTGACATTGTGCCTTTACTGGGGTTGATCTCTCTTGCTGATGAGGGTGTTCGTAGGAGTTTCCGGATGAGCTATGGTAGATTATTGAGATTGGTGTGTAAACCTACAGAGGTAGAGTTAGATGGGCTGTATGCTTTGATGCAATTCTACGACCCGGCTTTGAGGTGCTTCACGTTCTCTGATTTTATTATGGGACCAACCTTGGAGGAATACGCTGAGTATGTTGAGCTGCCCGTGCAGAACCAGGTTCCGTTCATTCATTATGATGCCAAACCTAAGCCGGAGGAATTGGCAAAAGCCTTGCATGTTGATGCTTCTGAACTTGTGACTACTGTTTCCCGGGGAGTTCCAGGCTTCTCATTTCAGTTCTTAGTGGGTAAAGCCCAAGAGTATGCCAAGAGCGGGTGCTGGGTTGCTTTCAATGCTGTGTTGGCTTTGTGCATTTATGGCATAGTACTGTTCCCCAATATACCGGATTTTGTGGACTTCGATGCTTTCTACTTGTTCGCCGCTGGTAATCCTGTACCTACTTTACTCGGAGATCTCTATCACTCACTGCATTACAAGAATGAGAAGGGAAGAGGGAAGAATGTTCATCTTTGTGTACCTTTGTTGAGTATGTGGTTTGAGAGTCATCTTCCTAAGGGAAGATCTGCTGCAGAGACTACAGTTCCAGTTGGTTGGCCGGAGCGTTTGATGAGGCTATCGTCGGAAGATATGGAGTGGTTTGATAGAGACCTGTTGGGATCTGAGCTCATCTTTAGCTGTGCTGGGTACCCTAATGTGCCATTGATAGGAAGAAAAGGGTGTATCAATTACAACCCTTCTCTATTCATTCGCCAGTTCGGATATGCGCTGAAGAATCCACCTCAAGAGGAAGAAGTACAGGAATCTCTGTACTTCACCGGTGACGTGAAGGGGGAGTTATTAGCCAAGTTGCGACATGCCTGGACGCGTATTAACCGCAAAGGGAAGCCGTTGTTAGGAAAGAATGACTGTCAGGCCTATGCACCTTATAGAGCTTGGATTCAAGAGAGGGCTAGTCAGTTGAAGATGCCGTTTCCAGATGCACCAACTCTTGATCCTATTCCGGTAGAAGAGCCGACTACTGTTTCTAGAGAAGCATATGAACAGGTTGTGAAGGAGAAAGAAGCTTTGACGAAGATTAACGAAGGGTTAGAGCAAGAGTTAGCCCAGGCACGCAGTGAGAAAAACAAGGCCGTATATGCTTTCCAACAACAGATTGAGTTGGTAAACAGGTTAGGATCTGAGTTGACCGAGGAGAAGAAAAAGCGTGAACGTCTGGGGCAAGAGTTCAGAAGTTCCCATGACATGCTGGAAGCCAAAAAAAAGGCGCTCGACGCAGCACACCGAGAGATATCTTCTTGCAATAAGACTTGGAATGCTACACTCACTAACAACAAGAAGAGGGAAGATAAGCTGAAGCAGCAAATTTCCGACCTCGAAGAGAAGTTGAAGTCTAGCATCAAGAAGTGTGAGGAAGAAGTGATGAACCGGTATAGTGTCCAGCATGCACTGAACAAGGCAATCAAATCTAGAGATGAAGCAGTGTCCCAGAAGCGAAAGTTAGAAGATTGCTTCGGAGAAGCAACATGGGAAGAAACTGCTGAAGACGTACGTCGTGTCCTTAAGAAGAGAAACCAGCTTGTTGAAGGGCTGCTTGATCGACCAAGCCATCCGGAGACCAAGAAGTTGATAGAGGAGTACCAGACTTTTGGGAGGATCTGATCATTCCATTATTTGTATGCTTTATTTGCATAGTGCTGACCATCACCAGGATTGTTGGTTGAGGTCATGCCATCTTTGTACTCTCAGTGATATTGTACCCTGGGCTTATTGATTCTCTCTGCAATATACGAGGCTTTCTATGATTCAGCTCCGATATTCCTATTGTCAGCACTGTCACTGCACCGGCACCCTCGCACTAGAACTGGGGGAATGAACTTCCCTAACGCACAGACACATTGCATTGCATTCATATTCATATTGCATAACAGGTAAGCTTTGAATGGTGTCTTATCTCTTGCTCTGTATCAGGTACTTAACAGGATTCCAGATCAACATCCGCACCGCTATTCTACACGATCCAACTGTCGGAAAGTCATGGACCAGATTCAGAACGAGATGCAGGATGTACGCGAGAAGCTCGCCCTCTTCATGCAGACCATGGAGGCTATAGCAAAAGGGCAAGAGAACTTGCAGGCCATGGTCCAGCCTCTGTTGGCTCGCAACGCTGGTCATGGTAACGAAGATCATCAGTCTGTCAGGGTTGATACTGCTCATGGAGACGGCACCCCCACGCCAGTGGCTCCGCCTGTCGTCAATGTGAATGCTGCTAACGTCAACAACGCTACCGCTGCTGTGAACGGTAACGTCGGAGTTGGGAATGAAACTGCTGTCCATAATGTGGGGCTGGGTGATGTCAATTTGGGAGATAATCTAGGAGGCAATGGCTTTGTCAATACTGGGTTCGGATTCAACGATCAGGGATTCGATAACACGGGGAAGTATGGCTTTAATGCTCAAGGCTTTGGGCAAGATGGTTATGGTATGGTCAATCAGGGCTACGGAGGTTTTGGAAACGGAAATGGTACTGGATTTATGGCTGGAGGTCCTGCTGGAGGTGTTCAAGGGTACGGCAACAGAGGCCGAGTTCCGGGGATGAATCAGGTCAGAGCTGGACGTAATAATGCGTATGATGGATACGGGGCTGGAAACGGTATGTGGCAAGAGGATCAGCAGGAAGACGCCTTCTCTGGAGGGGGTTTTGAAGGGCCGATGGATGATTCTCAAAAGATTAGAATGCTGGAAGAGCAAATGAAGGGAGTCTTGAATCAGAGTGCTGTAGGATTGGACATGGCAACTATGGGCTTGGTACCTGGCTTGAGGGTGCCCATTAAATTCAAAGCGCCTGCGTTCGATAAGTACAAAGGAGACACATGCCCGAAGGTGCATGTACGAGCTTATTACAGAAAGATGTCTGCATACTCCACTGATGAAAGAATGCTCATGCATTTCTTTCAGGATAGTCTATCGGGTCCTTCCCTAGAGTGGTACATGGGGTTGGAGCCCACTGACATCAAGACTTGGAAGCAATTGGCGGAGGCGTTCGTAGCCCATTACAAGTATAACAGCGACCTGGCGCCCAATCGGGTCCAGTTGGCCGGGCTGTCGCAGAAGAAGGGGGAGAGTTTTAAAGAGTACGCGCAAAGGTGGCGCGATATGGCAGCCAGGGTTCGTCCTCCTGTGGAAGATAAAGAAATGAACGACATGTTTGTTGGCACATTCACCGGGCTGTTTCATGATATGTTGTTTCACACGTCTCTGGCCAGTTTTTCAGACCTAATTTTGATGGGTGAAAAGATTGAGCGGAACATTAAGCAAGGAAAGTTCCAGGTTGATGAATCAACTGCATCTGGCAGTAATAGAAAAGCTTATGGGGGGCGCCGTCAGGGCGAAGCTAGCGCCGTATTCGGAGGCCGAGGCCGAGGCCGAGGCAGGGGAAGAAATCAATATCGTCAGTCGCAGCAAGTGTCGAGTGTCACCATCCCGTATCAACAACAACCAATCCAGCAACAACAACCGGTTCAGCAGCAACCAATGCCACAGCAGCAGCAGCCTCAGCAGGGGGCACAGCAAGCTCAGAGAAAATTCCAGAGTGGTAAGCCGAGAAGGGTGTTCGAGAAGCCTCCCTCTAACTATGCTGATTTATTGCAGACCTTGTTGGGATTGAATCTGGTAGAGAAAAGAACCTTGGCACCGATAACGGGAACTCCCCCGTTCGGCTATGATGCAAATAGGCGCTGCGAGTTTCATTCTGGGGCCCCGGGCCATGATATTGAAGGTTGTCATGCTTTTAAGCACGTTGTGCAGGATCTCTTGGACAACAAGTCTATCAACTTCGGAACGACCGGTGCAAATATAGTCCAGAAACCCATGCCTAATCATGGGGCGAACGCCGTGCTGACTGAGGAAGGTCTGAATCTGATTATGAATGTTGATGATTTAAAGACGCCGCTGAGCGAAATAAAAAGCCGACTGTTGCAAGGAGGTGTTTACCCGGGTTGTAATGAGTACTGCTTAGATTGTTGGGCCCTATCTGGGGGGTGTGAGGATTTGAAGAAAGGCATTCAGGCCTTGATTGATGAAGGTATATTGCAGTTTGATAGAACAGCAACTGATGAACCGGCAGGGGCAGTAGTGGATAATCGGAGTGATGTTGCCACAGTGACAATTCCGCGGAAGACGGTCACCATTTCAGCACCAGCTCAGCGACCACCGATTACCATAACTAAAGCCGGGCCAATCCCGTATGAGAACACGAAAGCAGTCCCATGGTCATATGGGCTAGAGGTGTATTGTGACGGGATTAAAATCGATGTTAACAAGCAGTCAGCGGAGGTTGTGGATAATGTTGTTGGCTCAGGAGGCATGACGAGGAGCGGCAGGATCTTTATATCTCCTGAAGTGGAGGCTGAAAGGCTAGCGAAAGGAAAGGGGAAAGCGGTGGAAAATGTTCCGGTTCAAGCCAACGAAAAAGAAGCAGCGTCTAAAGATGTAGAGGAATTCATGCGCTTGATTCGGAAAAGCGATTATAAAATCGTGGAGCATCTGCAGCAAACGCCATCCAAAATATCTATTCTGTCATTGCTGTTGTGTTCGGAAGCCCACAGGAACGCTTTGCTGAAAGTCCTGGACACTTCTTTTGTACCACAGGATGTCTCCGTGAACCAGCTAGAAGGAGTATTGGCACATGTAAATGCGGGCCACAGTCTGGGCTTTACTGATTTCGACTTGACTCCGAAAGGAAGGGATCATAATATGGCATTACATGTATCTGTTGAGTGCAGAGGGTCGACAATGTCGCACGTATTGGTTGACACCGGGTCGTCTTTGAATGTGCTGCCTAAGAAGGCTATGATGAAGCTGGATGTTCGAGGGATTTTGTGTACACCAAGTGATTTGGTAGTCAGAGCGTTTGACGGCACGCGGAGAACAGTCTTCGGATCGATTACCTTGCCTCTGCAAGTGGGGCCGGAAGTGTTTGCCACGGAGTTTTATATCATGGATATACAGCCTGCGTACAGCTGCTTGCTGGGAAGACCTTGGATTCACGGGGCAGGGGCAGTCACGTCAACCCTGCATCAGAAGTTAAAGTATATGGTCGGAGACAGTGTAGTCACCGTGTGCGGAGAAGAAGACATCCTGGTCATCCATCTTTCTTCGTTTAAATATGTGGAAGTCGACGGGGAGATCCACGAGACGCCATGCCAGGCATTCGAAGGTTTGCGCCTTAAGGACAAGGGTCCCGGGCCAAGCAAAGTGCCAGAGATAGCTGTTTCTTCGTATAAAGAGGCTCAAGCGCTAGTGAAGGCAGGAGAAGCCACGGGCTGGGGCAAAGTATTGGACATTCCGGTGAAAATGGACCGGTTCGGACTGGGGTACCGACCGTCGTCATCAACTCCTTCCGTGGGGGCCCCTCATTTCAGAAAGTCAATCACCATCTCTGCCAGTGGAGTATGCCAGGAATCTGTCAATGCTGCTTCGGAATCCGATGAAGGGGACAGCGACTGTGATATGGATGCCTGGATTCAGCCAAGCACGCCAGGACAAGGACTGTGCAACTGGTCTATTCAGGAGCTTGTTCCTGTGACTTTTAAACAGTAATGCTTTGCTTTATTAATTGTTGAATAATCTGATGTCTTGCCCGGGGCATCAGGATTTGCTTAGGGCTGTGTTGTTATAAACATTGCTTCGTTAATCATTAAATAAATGGCGTTTTTCATGTGCAAATACTGTAATCCCTATCTTTCTTGTTTTGTATTTTTCAATAAACTGGCAATGTGGTTATTCGCTTTATACGCATTTTGAAGCACTTAACCATTCTTTTTGCAGGATAACATTTTCAGATGACATCCTTGAGCCGCCTATGACTCGTCCCGACTTCGAGCACCCGGTATTCCAGACCGAAGAAGAGGTTGTCGAAGATAGCGACGTTCCTGAAGAACTGTCTTGGTTGGTGAAGCAAGAGGAAAGAGCCATTCTGCCTCACGACGAGGTTATCGAAATTATCAATTTGGGGTCGGAAGGGGTTGAGAAAAATATTCGTATCGGAGCCGCACTGCAGAGTGATATCAAGCGAAAACTGGTTGAAATGCTCCGAGAGTATAATGATGTATTTGCTTGGTCGTATCAAGATATGCCAGGGCTCGATACTGATATGGTTGTGCATCGCCTGCCATTGAAAGAAGATTGCCCGCCTGTCAAACAAAAGCTTCGCAGAACTCGACCAGATATGGCAATAAAGATCAAAGAGGAGGTTCAGAAACAGTGGGACGCTGGGTTCCTGGCTGTGACGAAGTATCCTTCATGGGTTGCTAACATCGTGCCAGTGCCAAAGAAAGATGGCAAGGTTCGAATGTGCGTGGATTATAGAGATTTGAATAAAGCAAGCCCAAAAGACGATTTTCCACTTCCTCACATTGACGTGTTAGTGGATAATACCGCTCAGTACTCTGTATTCTCCTTCATGGATGGCTTTTCAGGCTATAATCAAATTAAAATGGCGCCAGAGGATATGGAGAAGACTACTTTCATAACGCCTTGGGGAACATTTTGCTATAAAGTGATGCCCTTTGGTTTGAAAAATGCTGGGGCAACATATCAGCGTGCGATGACAACTCTCTTTCATGACATGATGCATAAAGAGATTGAAGTTTATGTTGACGATATGATTGCCAAATCCCAGACGGAGGAAGAGCATCTGGTGAATCTGTTGAAGTTGTTTAAAAGGCTTAGGAAGTTCAGGCTGAGGCTGAACCCTAACAAATGCACCTTCGGGGTGAGATCGGGTAAACTGCTGGGGTTTATCGTAAGCGAAAGAGGAATAGAGGTCGATCCTGCTAAAATAAAAGCGATTCAAGAAATGCCGACGCCTAAAACAGAGAAAGAGGTGCGCGGGTTTTTAGGGAGATTGAACTACATTGCCCGGTTCATATCTCACCTAACTGCCACGTGTAAACCATTATTCAAGTTGCTAAAGAAAGATCAAGCTATAACATGGAACGATAATTGTCAAAAGGCGTTCGATAAAATAAAGAAGTATCTGCAGGAGCCTCCTATTTTGATACCCCCGGTGGCAGGGAGACCCTTGATAATGTATTTGACGGTTCTTGAGGGAAGCATGGGTTGCGTTCTCGGTCAACACGACGAGACGGGGAGAAAAGAGCATGCGATCTACTATCTGAGTAAGAAATTTACAGACTGTGAATCTCGATACTCAATGCTGGAGAAAACTTGTTGCGCGCTAGCATGGGCCGCCAAGCGTTTGAGGCAGTATATGCTGAATCATACAACCATGCTCATCTCGAAGATGGATCCAATCAAATATATATTCGAAAAGCAGGCGTTGTCAGGTAGAATTGCCCGGTGGCAGATGGTCTTGACTGAGTATGATATTCAATACGTCTCGCAAAAGGCGATAAAGGGGAGTGTGTTGTCTGAGTATCTGGCGGAGCAGCCTATTGAAGAGTATCAATCGATGAGATTTGACTTTCCTGACGAGGATATCATGTATCTCAAGATGAAGGATTGCGAAGAGCCGTTACCAGACGAAGGACCAGAGCCGGGGTCCAAATGGCAGATGATATTTGATGGAGCTGTGAATGCTTACGGTAGCGGAATAGGGGCAATTATCACTACGCCGCACGGGTCGCACATCCCGTTTACTGCCCGATTGACCTTTGCTGTTACCAACAATGAGGCCGAATACGAAGCTTGTATAATGGGGCTTGAAGAAGCCATTGATTTGCGAATCAAACATTTAGACGTATACGGAGACTCAGCTCTGGTAGTGAATCAGATCAAAGGGGAATGGGAGACACGTCAGCCCAATTTGATACATTACATGAATTATGCAAGGAGATTGTTGCCTTTCTTCGACAAAGTTGAGTTGCATCACGTGCCACGGGCAGAAAATCAAATGGCTGACGCCCTTGCCACCTTGTCGTCCATGTACAAGGTCAACTTCTGGAACGAAGCTCCCCAGATCACTATATCTCGGTTGGACAGGCCAGCTTATGTATTTGCTATTGATGAAGCGTCTGATGGCAAACCGTGGTATTTCGATATCCTTAATTTCCTGAAGAATAAAGAGTATCCGGCTGGGGCATCCAGTCAAGATCAGAAAACTCTCAGGAGATTAGCGGGTAATTTCTATTTGAACCCGGATGGCGTCTTATACAGAAGAAACCACGACTTGGTGTTGTTGCGTTGTGTAGACGAGAAAGAGGCAAAGCTTCTCATGGAGGAAATTCACGAAGGTGCATTCGGTACGCATGCTGGTGGGCATGCTATGACGAGAAAACTGCTGCGGGCAGGTTACTTTTGGCTGACGATGGAAACTGATTGTTTCAAGTTTGCAAGGAAGTGCCACAAGTACCAAATATATGCTGACAAGATACACGTGCCTCCGAGTCCTCTGAATGTGATGTCATCTCCATGGCCATTCTCGATGTGGGGAATCGATATGATTGGAAAGATTGAGCCGACGGCTTCTAATGGGCATCGGTTCATACTAGTAGCAATCGATTATTTCACCAAGTGGGTGGAAGCAGCGTCTTACGCAAATGTAACGAAGCAAGTGGTGGCTAGATTCATCAAGAGAGATATCATTTGCCGATACGGAATTCCCGAGCGGATAATCACG
Source organism: Lathyrus sativus (assembly GCA_963859935.3). Taxonomy (NCBI): domain Eukaryota; kingdom Viridiplantae; phylum Streptophyta; class Magnoliopsida; order Fabales; family Fabaceae; genus Lathyrus; species Lathyrus sativus. The sequence continues at coordinate 48,747 of CAWUDS030002385.1, read as the reverse complement.
GATAATGGTTCTAATCTGAACAACAAAATGATGAAGGAGCTCTGTCAGAATTTCAAGATCGAACATCACAACTCCTCCCCTTACCGACCCAAGATGAATGGCGCTGTCGAAGCGGCCAATAAGAATATCAAGAAGATCGTCCAGAAAATGGTGGTGACGTATAAGGATTGGCACGAGATGCTACCTTTCGCTTTGCACGGTTATCGTACGACGGTACGCACATCAACCGGGGCAACCCCGTTCTCATTGGTATACGGAATGGAAGCGGTATTACCATTGGAAGTTGAGATCCCTTCTCTGAGGGTATTGCGAGACGTTCAGCTGGACGAGGCAGAATGGGTAACGAATAGATTGAACCAACTGAGTTTGATGGATGAGAAGAGGCTAGCTTCTCTGGCATACGGTCGGTTGTACCAAAGACGAATGAAGAAAGCGTACGACAAGAAGATACTTCCGCGAAGCTTTCAGACGGGCGACCTTGTGCTGAAAAGGATTCTCCCGCCGCAAGCAGATCACAGGGGCAAGTGGACCCCCAACTACGAAGGGCCATACGTTGTCAGTAAGGTCTTTTCAGGAGGAGCTTTATTGTTGTCCACCATGGACGGGGAAGACTTTGCGTCACCTGTGAATTCGGACGCAGTTAAAAAATACTTTGCTTAAAATAGACCCGCTGGACAGAAAAAAGAGAGTCCAGGCAAAAATGGGGCATCCTGGCGAACCAAAAACAGAATGAAAGGTTCGGGCAAAAGTTAGGGATAAAATTGAAAAAATGTACACCCGCGAAGTTGAAAACCTACACTGGGCGGCTTCGGCAAAAAGGGGTATCCCGGTGAACTGAAAACCCGTAAAGGGCGGTTCACGCAAAAGTTAGGGATGTGAAAAGCAAATGACTGCGGTCCGAATTTGATTTTGCAATGAGCATCAATGCGGGATAATATATTTGAGGAGTCAGTTATCGGATACAACCTCTTCAGAAGTGGGGATACCGGGAAAGTATTAGAGTCGGACGAGTCATGGGAGGATCAGTTCGTGATGTTCATCTGCATCCAGTTGCCGACATGTGTACAAAATTTAATTTGTCAATATTTATGCTTCTTGTGAATACTTGCATACTTGTATATTTGCTTTGTGTAGCTTCCTCTTTTCAGGAGTTACATCCCGTGTACAAAAACTCCGCCCATTCAGGGGCCCAATCAATGAAAATGTGTTATTCAGTACTTGATGCCTGTTCTTTACTGTTTTGCGCATGATAAAACGCCTAAGTTTATTGAAGCTAGCATGAGTATAACATCGCTGGCCCTTGCCAACAATTGTTAAAACTTTGAATTAACTGAGTGTAACGTCACTAACCTGAATTGATTTGATTGCATAGGCTTGTCGTGTCTTGTTTGTGTTGTTGCAGGTTTCACAACCATACGAGGAAGGTGATCAAAAGATTGCGATAGTGAAATACTTAGCCCCCCACGCAGGACGGGCTCCAGAAGAGTTACTCGTCCTCAGCAGAGTTAGGCGATTCCAAGATCGTAAGGCAGTATTCAGACAGGTTCATTTTTCCCCGCAGGGTCAGGCACTTTCCCCCAGCAGGGTCAGTTAATGTTCCCCAAGAGAATCCAGCCATCCCCAGCGGAGTTCTTTCAGCAAATGTTCTTTCCTTCCAGTGGAATTCGAAGATCAAGACTCTCCCCAGCAGAGTAGATGGCGGTTCCTGTCATTTATTTTGTCAGAGATACCGTGTGATATCGGTTCACTCTCCAGCAGAAGATCAATCATACCAGGCGCATCTGCTATTCCCCAGCAGAGTTATATTCCCCAGCAGGGGGTTACCTCAGCAAGGTGTTTGGTTTGAGTTATATTCCCCAACAGGGGGTTACTTCAACAAGACGTGTGGTTTGAGTTCCCAACTTCCCAGCAGGGTCGACTTCACTCTTCCAGCATTTATTTTGCCGGAATAATTTTGTAGCATCAGGCTATCCCCGGCGAGTCGGCGTTATCCTTCCAGCATTTATTTTGCTGAAGCAGTTTCTGTACTCTAGCAGTTCAGGTGGAGAGAGCTCTTGCTCAAATAAATTACCAAGCAGTCAAGATCTCGGCAGGAGATATTCAATGATAATGTCAGTTTCGGCGGTATTCCCCCACAGAGTTATCATGATAACACTCTCTTTGTCTCCAGAAGAGTCGTTTATGCGAATGTCTCTTATTTTCCCCAGCCAGAGTGGACAGGATAAGTGTCTTCTTATCCCCCAAGCAGAGTTTGTTTGTCATCAGCGGGTCCCATGAATCAGAATTTCAGAGGCCACCGACGGTTATCAGAGCAGGCGTCCGATAGTTGGTTTTCGGACATCCCCAGTAGAGTTCACCTCGAGGTCGCTGTCACGTCAGTGCTAAGAAGTTTGTGGGTGAGGATCGTTGGAGAACTAAGTCCTGACGCGGACGATTTATTCCTATATTGACGGGATTTCTTCAGAAGTGAGCGTCCTAGCATGGACAGGTCTATTTCCCTGGGCTGATGGAAGGTGCTAGTCCTAACGTGGACAGGTTCGATTTCTCAGAATTGTTGGAAGGTGGAGTCCTGACGTGGACATTTCCTCAGGTTGACGATATGTGCTAGTCCTAACGTGGACAGATTTGATTTCTCGGTATTGATCGGATGCGAAATCCTTACGTGGACAAGATAGGTTACTCTCCGTGTTGGTGTCCTGGCGTGGATCATTTGTTTCCAGCAGATATCTTTATTCGTAATGGTGCGTCCTGACGTGGACAAATTTGTAGTTCTTTGTGATGACAAGATACAAAAGTCCTGACGCGGACAAATTTATCCTTCTTCGTGTTGTGGGCAAAGTGTAAGTCCTGACGCGGATATTTCCCCAGCAAGTTGAAGACGCGTGAGTCCTTACGTGGACAGGTCTTATTTCCTCAACGAGTCGAAGACGCTTGAGTCCTAAAGTGGACGAGTCAAGACGAGATCAGCGTCCTGACGTGGACGAATCAGAGAAACTATTATCCCTAATAAGGAGAAAGGGGTCCTAACGTGGACGAGGTAGTCCTTACGCGGACGTGTCAGAAGATAGTTTCCTTACGTGGAAATGACAGTATTCCTAACGTGGAAAGAAGAGAGTCCTTACGTGGACAGATTAAGATGGCATTCCTGACGTGGAAAAGTTTAGTCCTGACGTGGACAGATCAAGGTTTGATTCCTAACGTGGAAAGATCGGAGTCCTTACGTGGACATATCAAGAGTATTCCTTACGTGGAAGAAAAGTGGTTTCCTTACGTGGAAAGACGAGTTTATTCCTTACGTGGAAAATCGATTGATTCCTGACGTGGAAAGAAATGGATTATTCCTGACGTGGAAAGAGAGTTTAGTCCTGACGCGGACAGATCGAAGAAGATATTCCTAATGTGGAAGAAGGAAGTTAGTCCTTACGTGGACAGATGCAAGAAAAGTGGAGTCCTGACGTGGACAAGTTCAGAAATAGTTGTATTCCTTACGTGGAAAGATCGGGGTCCTGACGCGGATATGTCAAATGGTATTGGAGTCCTTACGTGGACAGATTGATATAGTTTTCCTAACGCGGAAAGAAGATTGCTTCCTAAAGTGGAAAGATAAAAGCGTTACTCCTAACGTGGACGATGTGATTCCTAACGTGGAAAAGCGTTATTCCTAACGTGGAAGTATTTTATTCCTGACGTGGGCGGACGAAGTATCCCCAGCGGAGTTGCCGAGATTTTTCTGAGTTAACAGCAGGTGGAGTCCTAACGTGGACAGATTTAGTTGAGATTCCTTTGTATTAATGACAGACAGAGTCCTAACGTGGACAAGCAAGCAATCTGTTATGACAGAATCCTCTTCAGAACGATGAAGACAATCCCCAGCAGTCGCATGGGATCAGTGGGTTGCCGTAACAGTCAGATTCAGCTGACGAATGTCATTCCTCAAGCAGGAGCGCAGTTTATTTCTGCGGTTGGCAAATTTCTGGTTTCACTAGTATTCAACCGTCTCGTACCGCGAATGTCTGAAGGCTCCGGGCTCTTCATCCAGTCGGGTCCAAGTCGCTTGAATAGGGGCAGCTGTTGTACCCTAAAATTTGCTCAACCTTATTCAATTGGTTTATGTTTCATCATCATTAGCATTTGCATATAGAGTCATGTACATAGACTAACCATCTGCATAGCATCAGCATAGCAAGTCATTCAACAGGGGACCAATCATTATTTTCATCTCTAGAGGCCTATCATGAGGTTATTATCCCAATTCAATCATATTCAAGTCATCAGGAAAGAATTTGAAAGCAAGGAGTTCAGCAGATCAAGCCTCGAGTCCATCTCCTAGCTGAGGGTATCTGAGGATCAACAAGAGGGTTGTGTGCTGTGAAGTGGAGACATGGAGAGCATCTAGACATCTTGAGAGACTTATAAAGTCATTTGGAGAAGAAAACAAGTCATTGATGAAAGCACAAGAGCTACAGTTGAAGACAGTCAACTAGGGTTTCATCTGGGTCAACCCTAGGTCAACCCTAGGTCAGTTGACTGGTTTAAAAGAGCATTCAAGGCTATTGGAGAGATGTGGGGTTCATCATTTGACATATGAAGAATGATATGGAGATATGACAAGGAGAATTCAAGAGAAATCAAGGAGAAGAGGAGTTACTAAATTAGGGTTTCTCTGTAAAATCCCCTAGTTTAGGTCAAATTTCCAAGCAAGATAAGTCAAAATGCTAGCTTCAAATGGCTTCTTGGCCAACATGAAACTTGTAGAGGATCTCAAGACCTTTAATTTGAGTGGTGGAAGACCTCAAGGAGATTTATGGAACTCAAGTTGTGGTCCTTACAAGTTACAGGTCATCTGAGGTGTCTGAATTTTTGTCTGTGAAAGTGACTTGACTTCCAAGCTAATTTTGCCCCTCAAGGAGATTTCAAATGAATTCTTGGTCAACATAAGAATTGTTCCTCATTGTCTTAGCTTTCTAGAATGGTATGGTATGCCTTCATATGATGTGGAGAACTCAACTTATGGTCTTGACAAGCAAAGGGTATTTTGGGCATTTGTGAATTACAGGTCATTTTAACCTATACCCAAAACTCATACAAGGAGGCCTCAAATGGAAAAACTTACAACATCAAACTTGCTCCAAATGGGATTTTAAGTCTAGAAAGAAGGTCACAAATTATTGGAGAAGCTCATAGCATGGAGTTGCATGATTGGTCAAAATATGAACTAAAAAGGCTTATAAAGTGAATAATTTCAAAGTGAAAAATGGTTTGGGAGATTTACAAGTCCAAATGGAGACTTCCAATATATGATTTTGAATGGAAAGACAATTCTAAGAACAATGGTTCACACACTTTTTTGAGTTTAGAAGGAAAAAATGAAGTTATCCATGGTTGCTTACCTTTTAAGAAACATAATCAAAATGAGCCAAAGTTTGAAAACAAGGGAATGTGCAAGATGGATCTAGAATGTACCATTGGGGTCTATATATTCATGAAAGATGAATTTGGCAAGGGTTGGCCTCATTTGCACCAAGAATTCCACAAGATTTCTCATTCTTTCTTCAAAAGTTTCATTCCAAATCTCTCAAATTCTTCATCAATCTTCATCAAGATCAATTCAATTTTACTCCATCATCATCTTAGATCATAATTGAAGCAAGGTTTTGGTAGTTCTCATCCATTTTCGAGTGCTTCTTTCATCAACATCAAAATCACAAGTCCAAGTGAATTGCATGATTCAAGCAAGGAACCTCCAAAATTGTGCATACAGAATTGAGTATTGAATTGGTGAATCAAGATCCAAGTCTCAAAAGCTTCATATCTTCCATTTCCATAGCTGTTTTCAAGGTTTCTCATCAGGTAAGTTTTCATTCGATTTGCTTAATTCAGTTAGTTTAACATGATTTTATTAGTTTAGACTTGATCTAGGTGGTTAGGAGATTAAGTTAGATGAATTTGGAAAGGATTGGTGATGATTGGTGACAGGTGCAACAAACTGTTAGTGCTTATATCTCTTGGATTAAGGCGTTAGAATGTTAGTTTGATTCATCAGATTATCCTCCATTATGTGTAGATTAGTTTAGGGTAAGTTTGAGGAAGAATGGTGAAGGTTCGTATCAGTGCATTTCAATGGTGGCCAGATGTTGCTTCGATCGGATTTGGTGTTGTGGTGAGTTTCAAGATGAATTGATGCCCTAGGATTGTAGAGGGAGAGATGGGGAGTAGATTTCATGTTCACAGCATGAGGATTCATGGCGTGTAGGATGAGAACAGAAGGGTGTAAAGCTTGCTCGTGCATGGATCCATGGTGAATTGAAACCCTAGGTTCAGTTGAATGGAGGAAGAAGAGATAATCTGGACCCTTCATGTTGTGTTGGACCTTTGACTGATAGAGTGATCCAATGGCCAGCATTTAATCTGAAGTTTGGAGGGAATTGGGGTTTGGCTCTAAACGCACCGTTTCATTAATTGAAACGGGCGGGCCTGAGTTGAATTTTGTTATCCCCACCCCCGTGTTAGGCCCAAAACCAAGTTTGAACGTGATTTTATTACTTCCTTCACCCCCCAGCGTGTTTTATTTGTTTCACTAATTCTGAGTGAACTCTGGGCCTTGGCATAAGGCGCTATCTGCACCCCCCATTATGTGGCCCATCCAGATATCAACTGCGCGTAGTTACTATTCTGACCCCCCTCCCTCATTTTATTTGGTTTATTTGTTTTAATTCATTTTAATTTTTACCATTTTCATTAATTCATAAATAATTCATAAAAAATGCATTTTAATCCATTCTTTTTACCATATTTTCATTAAAATGTCTAGAATATTATAGGAAAATAAAATTTCATTTTTAGTTTTATTTCATATTTTTTCCATATTTTCTAAATAAATGTCATATTAAATAGTTCATTTCATGCATCATTTTTATGATTTTTGTTCTCTCACATGCTTTAATCTTTTTTGATCATTCTTTTCATATTGTTTAGATGAGATATTCAACTTGTAGAAATATTTTAGTTCCCATTTTTAGAGGTTAATTTTAGGTGATTAATAAATGCTTGAATATCATGAACAAAACTAGGGTTTTAGGTGACAACTTAGGAGTTTGATTTCATTTCCCTTAGGACTTAGGGTTTGAATAGATTAGTTATGGGACTATAGGGGCTATGGGTAGTTATTAGATCCCTTAGAGAACAGTTAGGATTCCCCTACTGCTATTATTACTGTCTGTATATCTGTTGTCTGGTGTGGTGTGCCCTCTGGGGTTTATTGATTGTTTGTATGGGTATTGGGTTTGTCTGGGGCCCTGGGGAAGCTGAAGATTTGTGAAGATGAAGCTATTGGAGATTCAAAGATTGAAGATCAACTGTCAGAGTTGAGGAGGAGTTTCTTGCTAGCAGATGCTGAGGAGATTAGGGTTTAGGAGCTAGGCAGAGCTCTAGATTAGAAATCTTGTTTCTCAAACATGGATTGCCTTGTCTGCATCCATTCTTCTCTGTGATTCAGAGTCTCTCTAAGATACTCACCCCCTTCCCTTGGAAGGCTTGGTGATAGTATCTATAAGATAGAACTCTTGAGAGAAAATGTCTTTTGTGTTAGAAGCAGTTTGTTCACCACCTTTGGTAGTCAGCTGATTGCTTAACACCCAATTCACTCTTGTGACTGATCCCTCATCCTGGAGGTTTGAGCTTGAAGAAAAGCCATTGCAGATGGAAGACTGATGATCAAAGCCCTTGTCTGAAGGCCATGAGGATGGAGATTGATGCTTGTTGAAGCTTGTGAATGATTGGAGATTACTTGAAGCCGGATGTTGATTCAGAGCTGCTGATGCTGTTTCTTCTGTTGCTGTATTTCATTTTCTGATGTATTGATTGGTTTTCTGGACTGTATTGTTTGCTGTTTACCCTGCTGGGTTGAAAGTGAAGCCTGTTCACTTTTGCCTATTGTTTTCTAGGTTCGAGGTCGAGTGGGACTCCCTTGCCTCGCTTGTACTGTTGCATCCATGCATTTTACTATTTTACTGTATATATCTGGTATTGTTTCTGTTTCTGCCTATCCCGTAGGATCTCTGTTTCTCTCTGTGCAAGAGAGGAGCATGATAGACACTAGGTCTTAACCCATGCATGATAACATTAGGTTAGTTTAATTCCCTTCGCAACCGTAGGTTAGAGTTCTGTCTCTTTCTTTCTCAAAACAAACAGAAAAACACATAAAGATTTCAAACACAATAAAAGACACTTCTTCCGTAAAAGAATGTGAACTCATCAAGACGTCATTTTTGTCCGCTTGGACCGCTAATCAAGAAACCCTTTTTCAGAAGGTATAAAATCAATCAAGGACAAGCTTGTGTCGTACGTGGCCCGAACTACGTTTGCTCTGATCTTCCATGCTGTGTGGAAGTACGTAGGCATAGGATGCGATATCCTAGCGAGCAACCTTTCCCTCCTTTCCCGTAGGTAGGCGAACTACGTTGACTCTGATTTCTCGTTCCAGACGAGAATACGTAGGCATAAAGTGCGATACTTTGCCGAGTCATTTTTATTTTCATTTTATTTTCTTTTTCACCCTTGACCTATAGTTTAGATAGAATAACAATCCATACCCGAAAACAAGCGTGGATCCCGTCGAGTACGACGGACGTGAGGGGTGCTAATACCTTCCCCTTGCGTAACCGACTCCCGAATCCAGGTTTTGGTTGCGATGACCATACCTTTCCCGTGTTGTGCGAGGTTTACTCTGAGCGTTTCCTTTCCCTCCCGTGGGATAAATAACGCACGGTGGCGACTCTTCTGTTCAGCCGGCGCCGATTTTCGCAGTAGCGACACTATTTCACATTTATGTCAAGAAAATTATAAAACCATAACATTTGCATTTCATGCATTTTTGATATATTTTGTGTATTTTCTCTTTTAATAGCATTTTATATTCTTTTATGTTGGTGCATAGATTTGTAGAATTTTGTTTAGATAGTTCCTTTTGAATTTTTATGCCATTCTTTTTAGGTTAATTAGATTTGGACTTTAGCTCCCCTCTGGATTTTATTCCATAATTTTGTGGTTAGATTTTGATTAGTTTCGAATATATGACTTTAGGTTGTGTAGAATTAGGATTAAACCTTGACCTAGGTCCATAACAACACTTTGATTTTGGGTTTTTAGGTCAAGTTAGATATTGGGAACTATAAGGTATGAAGTGTAGTTACCTAGGATCACTTAGAAATTATATTAGAATTTTATATAATAGTATACCATCTTTAATTGATTTTTGTATATTGATCGTGGTATGTGTTGCCCTTGTAGGCTTTTGTTTTGATTGCTTTGCTTTGTGGGCTTTTGCTTGGCTTGGTGGGCTTGGTCTTGCTTTGAGGAGCATGGAGGAGCATAGTAGAAGACTTGAAGGATGAAGAGGGAGCTTGAGAGCTTGAAGACTTGTTTGTTTTGTTGTTGTTTTAGGAAATAGGACTTAGGTAGAGTTTAGACTTAGTTAATTTCTTTCTTAAACATGGATGGCATCTTTCACCTCTATTCTTCCCTATGATTAAAAGTCCTTCCATGGTATTCACCTCCCTCCTTTGGAGGGATAAGTGATGGTACCTAGGAAGTAGAACTTTTGAGGGAACCATTCTTCTGATGTTAAACCCTTATAGGCCTCCTTTGGTGGTCAATAAGCAGTTTAATATCCTAGCTTATCCAGTTAAGTAATTTCTCTTGGTTTGAGTATCTTGAAAGATGTTGGACTTGAGTTTGAAGATGAAGACTTCATTGAAGAGGGTGGAAGAGGATGATTCCTTGAGCATTGCCATTGCAGCTGAAGCTTGAAGAGCTTGAAGAACAAGTTGATACTTGAAGATCCAGTGGAGATTGAATGAAGAGCTGAGGCTTGAAAGAAAAGTGAATAGTGAAGGTGACACTTCCATGTGATTGAAGACTACTCTGAGAAGCTGAAGCTTGTAGGATAAAAAGACCAAGTTGAGACGGGTAAAGCAGCTGAAGCCTGAGAAGCTTGAGAACTAAGTTGATACTTATGAAGAGGATTCAATTGAGATTGAGTGTAGAGCTGAGGCTTGAGGAACAAAGGATGGGTTGATACTTACACTGATGCTTGGAGAGCCTGAAGGAATCAAGTTGATACTTGTAGTTAAGAGTGAAGCCTGAAGGTGGAATTGACTGAAGAGCTGAAGCTTAGAGAAGAAAGAACCAGTTGAAACTTATGTTTGATGGATTGAAACCTGGAGAAGCAAGTTGATACTTATCATGAAAGATGATAACCTTGAAGGGTGGCTGAAGTCTGAAGACTGGATTGCTGTTAGAAGAGCTGAAGCTTGGAATTGGAAGAGGGGTTGATCTGTTTTCCTGTCTGTTTTCTTTTCTGTGTTGATGTGCCTTGTTTGATTTGCTTGATGCATTAGAATAAGTCCATGATTAGACTGACTTTAATCTAGGAGCATGATTGCACTAGAGGTTGAGTTGCTCCCTCTGCTTGTATTGTTACTGTATGGCTTTGCTTGCGGGTATTCGGTAGAGCCCAACTCCCTTGCCCATGTGGTTTATTTTGCTTGACAGCATTTTATTTTCTTCTGTATGATTACAGTCTCTTATATTCTGCTTGATAGCATGTTTTATTTTCCTTTATGATTGCAATTATTCATTCTGGCTTGAGGTTGAGATGAGCTTGCGGAGGCTGCTGCCCCACACACATTTTCCTCCCTCACTTGCATTGCATGCATTTTACTGTTACTGTTTACTGTTTAAGCGGATGCTTTATTTGTTTCTGTTTATCATTGACATGATCCCCTAGGAATCTCACTTCCTTTGATAAGGAAGTGATGATAGAACTTTAGGTTGAAACCTATGCATGATAACTTCTAGGAGTTCCCTGTTTCAAACTTCAACTATAGGATGAATCCTTGGCATGACAACAATAGGACTTGATAGTCTCCCCTTAGTTGAGCCTGTTCTCTTCTCATCTCAAAACAGCTTAAGATACAGTAATCATGAATGATTTCTTTCGTACGTTACGAGCCTTAAGCTATCTGAGAAAGGATTGTTGGAGAGCTTCTTTTCAATGGTCCTGACGTTTAGTATGACACCCTTTGGGTGACATGCGACGCATTCACTCTCAGGTCATAGTCTTTTGTGCGATTGAAATTGCCAACACAATAAAAAACACTTCTTTCGTAAAAGACAAAAAACAAACTCCAAACCTTTTTGCCCCGTGGGCCCATAAGTCAAAGGAAACTTTTCTGAAGAAAAGAGTGTCGTTAAACTTCAGCGCCACCGCCTAACTGCTGGAACTGTTGTTTAACCCTACTCGATAAAACAGATGAATCTAAATCCCCATAATCCGTATTATCCCGAACTACGTAAGATCTGATCTCTCAATCCTGTTGAGAGTACGTAGGCACAATACTGATGTATTGGCGAGCTACCTTCCCCGTAACCCGTAGTTAGTCGAACTACGTTGACTCTGATTTCTCATTCTCTGATGAGAATACGTAGGCATAAAGTGTGACGCTTTGCCGAGTCATTTTCTTTTCTGTTTAAGCCAGCCTTGATAGGTAGATAGATAAACCAACTCGTCCAGTAAACACAACAAGCGTGGATCCTGTCGAGTACGACGGACGTGAGGGGTGCTAATACCTTCCCCTTGCGTAACCGACTCCCGAACCCAGACAACGGTTGCGATGACCTTGTCTTATACCCTTTTTCGTCAGGTTTTTCCGATCGTTTCCTTTCCCGTTCCGAGGGATAAATAACGAAAGGTGGCGACTCTTCTGTTTTGCCGACACCTTATTTTCGCGGAAGCGACAGCTGGCGACTCTGCTGGGGACTTGATAGTTTCCTGGGATCCAACGTCCCGTATGCGAGTCAGTTTGGGGATCCAATGTCCCCTGCGAGAGTCAATCCTAGCGCTTGTATGATTACTTGTTGGGTTGTGTTTATTTATCGCATTTTTATTTCCCGCACTTTATTTTCAGTATGATATGATTATCTGTGCTGTTGTGGGAGGGGCATTCTGATGAGTGAGAAGCCAGACCCAGGCTTGAGTGAACATAGCATTAGTTGTGGAAATTAGTGGGCGCGTGCTTGCTTGGCAGGCACTAGTGTCTCATGAAATCCACGCTCAGACAAGGTTCTCCCGGTTGACTTCTTTTTCAACCCTTTGGGTTGAGGGGGTTGTTGGTTTGGAGGATTGTCGACTCTGAGGACCGATCATTTGTGATTCAGCCGAGTGAGGCCGCTTCATGAGCTGGTGATGCCACACCTCCTGGGTATCGTATCACCCCTCTTGAATGTCTGTGACGCTGATGAACACATAGGATGCCGAACTTGAGTCAGTTTAGGTCCATACCTGTGAGCAGGGTTGGGTTTATTGCAGAAAACTTTAACCTTCAGACTACCTGGTTTTCTTGATAATGAATCAGTTTTGTTGATACCGGAGGTTCTCATCATCAGATATATGATCGTTCTTGACAGAGCAGAGCTTTGATCCTGTATCAGAGGACCTTATATTCAGAGATGTGTATTTGTTCTTGACAGAGCAGGTTTTTGATTGGGATCAGAGGATCTTATCATCAGATGTGTAGTTGTTCTTGACAGAGCAGGTTTATGATTGGGATCTATGGATCTCATATGCAGATGTATGTTTGTTCTTGACAGAGCAGAGTTTTGGTCCTGTATCAGAGGTCCTTTATCAGATGTGTGTTCTTGACATAGCAGAGTTTTGGTCCTGTATCAGAGGTCCTTATTATCAGATGTTTGTTCTTGACAGAGCGGATTTACGGTTTGTTCTTGACAGAGCAGAGTTAGGGTCCTGTGTCAGAGATCCTTATTATCAGATGGTTGTTCTTGACAGAGCATATTTATGGTCCTATGTGTGTGTGTTCTTGACAGAGCAGATTTGTGGTCTGATACCAGGGTTTTCTTATTATCAGATATAGTGGTTGTTCTTGATAGAGCAGGATTATGGTTTTGTTGATACAGAATCTCCACAGCATAGTTGCCTTGATCTCCTGCTGCATGATTGCATTTTACATTGCTTTGCATACTCATTTGCATTTCATTAACGTGTGTCTGTGTTGCAGGTACCGTTTTCCCCGATCCAGGATTTCTTGCCTCCTATTGTATTGTTATGGGTTCTCTGAGGAAGACCGTGGCTTACAAGCTCCCTGCCCTTGATGTGGTTCAGCTGACTGGTTTGATTGCTTTAGCAGGTGATTCTGTGAGAGATGAGTTCAGAAAATCTTACGGCAAATTGCTCAGTTTGGTTCGTAAACCTTCTGCGTTCGAGTTGAATGGGTTGCACGCTCTGCTGCAGTTCTACGATCCTCCGTTGAGATGCTTTACTTTCCAGGATTTTGTTCTCGCTCCCACACTAGAGGAGTATGCTGATTTGTTAGGTGTGCCTATCAAGAGGCAGATGCCTTTTGTTCATATGGATGCTGAGCCTGATCTGGCTAGTCTAGCTCCTTCACTTCATCTGGATGCCTCCGAGTTGGTATCGTCTAGTTGGAACAAGGTTCCCGGTTTCTCCTTGCAGTTCTTGGTGGGAAAGGCTCAGCAGTGCGCCAAAGACGGATGTTGGGTCGTGTTCAACGCCATTCTCGCTCTGTGCATATATGGCACTATTCTGTTCCCCAATATGCCCGACTTTGTAGACTTCGACGCCTTTCACATCTTTGCTTCAGGGAATCCAGTCCCTACCTTGATAGGAGATGTCTACCATTCCATCCACTACAAAAACGAGAACAGAAGGGGTAAGAATGTCTCGTGCTGTGTACCCCTTCTTTATAAATGGATTGATAGTCATCTGCCCAGGAGGGGTCCCTTTGCTTCGTCTGCAGCCACAGCTGAGTGGTCTGAGCATTTGATGAGTCTATCAACAGAGGATATTGACTGGTTTGACAGATATAGGTTGGGTACCGAGATTATCTTCAGCTGCAGCGGGTTTCCGAACGTGCCTTTGATAGGCAGGAAAGGCTGTATAAACTACAATCCGTCTTTGCTGGTCCGACAGTTCGCTTATGCTTTGAGAGCTCCGTCGAAGGACGAAGAGGTACAGGAATCCCTGTACCTCACTGGTCTTCTAGAAGGGGATACGTTGTCCAAGCTTCAGCGCGCTTGGAATGGTATCAGTAAGCGGGGAAAACCATTGCTGGGGAAGAGCAATAGCCAGGCCTACGCTCCGTACATGACGTGGATCAGAGCAAGAGCAGATGCTATAGGGATGCCGTTTCCTCCTACCAAGCCAGAAATCCCTCCAGTGATTGAAGAGCCTACCACCATGCCCATTCAGCAGCATAATCAGGTGTTAGCTGAGAGAGATGAATTGAAGAGGGCAAATGAAAAACTGGAGAAAGAATTGGCTCAACTCCGAAGCGAGAGAAACAAAGTCGTTCATTCTTTCAAGAGGCAGACCGAGCTCGTGAACCAGCTAGGGACAGATTTGACTAAGCAGATAGCCGAGCGTGAGCGCATGGGTCAAGACTTCAAAGCTGTCAACGATGTACTGGCCACGAAGAAACAACACTTGGACGAAGCATATCGGAGGATATCCAAGTTCAACCAGCACTGGAAGGCCTCCCTAGCCAACAGGAAAGAGCGTGAGGATAAGCTGATGCAACAGATCTCCAAGCTGAAAGCCCAGGTGAGGGCTAGTGAGAAGAGGTTTGATGAAGAAACCGCTCGCAGATACGCCGCCGAAGGCCAGCTCAACAGGGCTCTCGCTAACCTGAAGGAGCGCAAACTGACGTTTGAGTTCAAGAAGCGGAAGTTAGAAGATTGTTTCGGCGAAGGAGCATGGGAAGATTCGGTCGAAGGTCTTCAATACACCATTATGCAGAGGGAGCTGCTCGTCGAAGGGTTACTCACTCGCCCTGATCATCCGGAAACGAAGGGGTTGTTAGAAGAGTTCCGCGCCCGTGGCCGTGCTTGACTATTTGTATTCCTTTTGTGTTAATGATTGTTGTATGTTGACCATCACCAGGCTTGTTGTTTGAGGTCATGCTATTGATTCATCTTGTACTCACTAACGTTGTGTACTGCCTTGATGGGCTTTCTTCATATATATGAGATGTTATTTCCATGACTGGGCTCGGACTTCTTATTATCAGCACTGGCACTCAGGCACTAGGATCGGGGGAGATCTCCCTAATGCACAGACACACGTTTGCATTTGCATGAAGCATTTGCATAACGAGCACTTTGTCGTTTTTTCCTAACCCTTTTGTGTTTACAGGTTGTTTCAGGTTGTTCCAGGATTGATCAGAGACCTATCCACCGCTATCCGACCAGAGCAAATCAAACCAGAATCATGGAGCAAGTGCAAACTGATGTTCAGGAACTCCGCGAAAGAATGGATCGCTTCATGGAGCTCATGTAAGCGGTCGCCAATGGCCAAGATCAGCTCAGAACCTTGGTTCAGCCTCTGATTTCAAGGGTCGATAGCAATGGCGTTCTCCATGGGGGGACTGTGCCTACTCCTCCACCAGTTGAAACTACTCAGAATGGCGTCCCTGTGACCGGGGGGAATGGCAGTGCTAATGGCAATGTGATATCTAACATGGAACTCAATGGCAATACGACGGGATCTCGCAAAGAAGGGATCTCCACTTCTAACGGTAGGACAGCTTCCATACCGTACACCAAGGAGAAAGGAGTTGCCCCGGTTGACGTACGTACCGTCGTACGATAACCGTGCAATGCAAATGGCAGCATCTTGTGCCAATCTTTATATGTCACAACCATCTTCTGAACAATCTTCTTTATGTTCTTATTGGCGGCTTCAACAGCGCCATTCATCTTCGGCCTTTAAGGAGATGAGTTGTGGTGTTCAATCTTGAAACTCTGGCATAGCTCCTTCATCATCTTGTTATTCAAATTCGAACCATTATCAGTAATGATCCGCTCGGGAATTCCGTAACGACAGATGATGTCCCTCTTTATGAATTTAGCCACTACCTGCTTGGTCACATTAGCGTACGAGGCTACCTCCACCCACTTGGTGAAGTAGTCGATAGCTACCAGAATAAAACGATGACCATTGGATGCAGTGGGCTCGATCTTGCCTATCATGTCGATACCCCACATGGAGAACGGCCACGGGGAGGACATGACATTTAACGGGCACGGCGGCACATGAACTTTATCAGCATAAATCTGGCATTTATGACATCTCTTCGCGAATCAGAAGCAATCCGACTCCATTGTCAGCCAGTAGTATCCTGCTCTCAGGATCTTTCTCGTCATAGCATGCCCGCCGGCGTGCGTACCAAATGTGCCTTCATGGACTTCTTCCATGAGCATACTCGCCTCTTTCTCATCTACACATCTGAGTAGCAGGAGATCGTGGTTTCTCTTATACAACACTCCATCAGGATTGAGATAAAAATTTCCAGACAGCCTCCTTAGAGTCTTCTTATCCTGGGTTGACGCACCCGCAGGATACTCCTTAGTCGTAAGGAAAGTCTGGATGTCATGGAACCATGGCTTGCCGTCGGCGGCATCCTCGATTGCAAAGACAAATGCCGGTCTATCAAGATGCGAAAGTACAATTCTTGGAGCCTCATTCCAAAAATTGACTTTATACATTGAAGCCAACGTGGCTAAGGCATCAGCCATCTGATTTTCCGCTCTGGGCACATGATGGAGTTCCACTCGATCAAAGAACGGAAGTAGCCTTCGGGCATAATTCATGTATGGCACCAAATTCGATTGACGAGTCTCCCACTCCCCTTTAATTTGGTTGATCACAAGCGCTGAGTCACCATATACGTCTAGGTTCTTGATTCTCAAATCAATTTCCTCCTCTAGACCCATGATGCATGCTTCGTACTCCGCCTCATTATTGGTAACTGGAAACGTCAGTCTCGCAGTAAACGGGATATGAGATCCGTGGGGAGTCGTGATGATAGCCCCGATGCCACTTCCATAGGAATTAACCGCTCCATCGAATATCAATTTCCACTGGGACTTCCTATCTGGCCCCTCGTCGGGCAACGGCTCATCGCAATCCTTCGCTTTGAGAAACATAATATCCTCGTCAGGGAATTCAAACTTCATCGGCTGGTAGTCCTCGATCGGCTGTTCGGCAAGGTAATCAGACAATACCCTTCCCTTGATGGCCTTCTGGGACACGTACTGAATATCATATTCTGTTAACACCATTTGCCATCTGGCAATCCTACCCGAAAGAGCCTGCTTCTCGAAGACGTACTTGATCGGATCCATCTTCGAAATTAGCATAGTGGTGTGATTGAGCATGTACTGTCATAAACGTTTGGCAGCCCAGGCTAGTGCACAACACGTCTTCTCCAGCATCGAGTATCGAGATTCACAGTCAGTGAACTTTTTACTCAAGTAGTAAATGGCATGCTCCTTTCTGCCCGTCTCGTCGTGCTGACCGAGAACACACCCCATACTGTTCTCAAGAACTGTCAAGTACATGATTAATGGCCGTCCAGCCACTGGGGGTATCAATATTGGAGGTTCTTGAAGATACTGCTTTATCTTGTCGAATGCCTTCTGGAAATCCTCATTCCAAGTAATTGCCTGATATTTCTTTAAAAGCTTGAACATCGGTTCACAAGTGGCCATGAGCTGAGAGATAAACCTTGCAATGTAGTTTATTCTGCCCAAGAAACCACGAACTTCTTTTTCTATTCTCGGCGCTGGCATTTCTTGAATGGCTTTTATCTTCGCAGGATCAACCTCGATACCTCGTTCACTAACGATAAACCCCAACAACTTTCCGGACCGCACTCCGAAAGTGCATTTATTAGGATTCAGCCTCAACCTGAACTTCCTAAGCCTCTCAAAAAGCTTCAATAAGTTGACCAGATGCTCTTCCTCCGTTTCGGACTTCGCAATCATGTCATCAACATATACCTCGATCTCATGATGAATCATATCATGAAACAAAGTTACCATTGCTCGTTGGTAAGTGGCCCCGGCGTTCTTCAGACCGAAGGGCATTACCTTATAGCAAAATGTTCCCCAGGGGGTGATAAACATCGTTTTCTCCATGTCCTCCGGCGCCATCTTGATCTGGTTGTAACCGGAGAAGCCATCCATGAACGAAAACACGGAGAACTGGGTTGTGTTGTCGACCAACACATCGATATGAGGCAGCGGGAAATCATCTTTAGGGCTCGCCCTATTCAAATCCCGATAATCGACGCACATGCGTACCTTACCGTCCTTCTTCGGTACAGGCACTATGTTGGCGACCCACGGAGGGTAAGTGGTGACCGCTAAGAAGCCAGCATCAAGCTGTTTTTGTACTTCTTCTTTGATCTTAACGGCCATATATGGTCTCGTCCTCCTAAGCTTCTGCTTGACGGAAGGGCAATCTTCTCGTAGCGGCAAGTGGTGGACCACGATGTCCGTGTCAAGTCCGGGCATATCTTCGTATGACCAAGCAAAGACGTCACTATACTCTCGAAGCATCTCGACCAATCTCTACTTGACATCACTCTGCAATGCAGCCCCTATCCTGACGTTTCTGACGAGCTCTTCAGAACCCAGATTTACGATCTCAATTTCCTCCTCGTGAGGCAAAATAACCTTTTCCTCTTGTTTCAACAAGCGGGCCAACTCTTCAGGAAGGTCTTCGTCTTCATCAATCTCTTCTTCGGCTTGATAGATCGGGCAATCGAAGTCGAAGTGAGCCGTAGAGGGTCCAGAGTCGATGTCATCTGTTATGTGGATCCTGCAATAACAAGGGTTAAGTTTAAAACAAGAATATGCAGGTTAGCACAAACCCCATTGCCATTTTGCTGTTTTTCAAAACAAATATAAAAACAGGAATAACAGAGATCACAATATTTGAATACGAGGAAAACGCCTTTGATTTATTAACAAAATGCATGTACATAATCCAACAAGGCCCTGACAAAAAAACCGCTATGCCCCGGGTAGGACATAGGGTTGTACAATGATTGAAAAAAGTAAATCATTACTCTTCACTTGTCAGCTGGATGATATCCTTGATGGTCCAATTGTTGAGTCTCTCGCCCGACTTGCTTGGCTGAATCCAAGAGTCGAGATCACAATCTCTATCCCCGCTGTCTTCAGACGCCGCGTTGATGCTTTCGAAGATCACTCCGCCACTGGTAAATAGGATCGGCCCCTTACCCCGTGACGTGCTGCTAGACGAAGAAGAAGAAGCTTCAGCTTCAGGAGAATACCCCAATCCAAACTTATCCTGCTTGTTTGGTATCTCCAAAATATGCCCCCAGCCTGGGGTAGATCCAGCTTGGACGACGACCCGAGCTTCTTTGAACGAGGAGAGATTCATCTCTGGCTTTTCTGCGACTACAGGAGCTACCTCTTTCACTTTGACGGCTTCAAATGCCTGGCAGAGAGTTTCATGGATTTTGCCATCCATTTCAACATACTTAAAGGATGACAAATGGATCACCATTATGTCCTCCTCACCGCACACGGTTACTATGCTTCCTCCGACAGCATATTTGAGCTTTTGGTGCAACGTGGAGGTCACGGCACCAGCGGCATGGATCCATGGCCGGCCCAAGAGGCAACTGTAGGCAGGCATGATGTCCATGATATAAAAGACCGTGTCAAACGTTTCCGGACCGACTTGGATCGGCAGGGTCAACTCCCCGAAAACGTGGCGCTTAGTCCCGTCGAATGCTTTCACCACCAGATCACTGGGTGTGCAGAGCAGTCCGCGAGTGTCCAACTTCATTAATGCCTTCTTCGGAAGCACATTAAGTGACGAACCCGTGTCCACCAGGACGTGCGACATGATTGTGCCCCTACACTCTATCGAGATGTGCAGGGCGCTGTTGTGATTCCTCCCTTTAGGCGTCAGCTCTAAATCTGTGAAACCCAGCCCATTCCCAGCATTAACATGGGCTACCACCTCTTCTAGCTGATTCACCGATATCTCTTGCGGTACGTAGGCAGCGTTCAGTACCTTCAGTAGCGCGTTGCGGTGCGCTTCAGAACACAGCAACAAGTTGAGAATAGAAATCTTCGAAGGCGTCTGATGGAGATGGTCTACAATTTTGTAGTTGCTCTTTTTGATCAACCGCATAAACTCCTCGGCATCTTTGACCAGCAAATCTTTCTCTATCCCACACGGGACCTCTTCGACGACTTTGCTTTTACCCTTATCGGCCGCATCAGCTCTGACCGCTCTCTCTGCCACGACCTCCGGCGGCGCAAATACTCTTCCGCTGCGGGTAATACCACTGATACCTGCGAGGTTCTCTACAGTCGACCCGTACGGTTCCAGCTCCAACCTTTGACCGTTGCAATAGACTTCAGCCCCATAATGTCACGGAACGGCGTTAGCGCTTTCGAATGGTATTGGCCCAGCTTTGGTAATAGTGATTGTAGGCGGTCGGGGCGCAGAAATGGTTATTGGTTGGCGAGGGATGGTGATGGTGGCGACTTCATCGGCCTGCTTCAACACTACCTCTCCTGATACACTTTCAGCCCTCCGGCTGAACTGCAGAATCCCCTCAGTCATCAGACTTTGGATTCCTTCTACCAACTGCTCACACCCATCAGAATGTGTAGCACAGTCCATGCATAGCTCTCCGCATCCTGGAAAGAACCCTTTCTTCAACAACATAGCTTTGACGAAGCTAAGCGGCGTCTTTAGGTCTTCTTCGATAATGGCGTTCACTCCGCCTCCCCTATGATTCAGCATAGGGTTTTTCGTGACATTGGGCACATTATCGGAGAAATTAATGATCTTGGCATCTACCAGGTCCTGCACCTTGTGCTTAAAGGCTTTGCAGTTCTCGATTGTATGGCCAGGTGCCCCTGTGTGGAAGTCGCAAGTGGAATTTGCGTCGTACCCTGGTGGAGGTGCCCCTGTCAAGGGAGCCATCGTCCTCTTCTGAACCAACTGAAGCTGAAGCAAAGTCTGCAAGAGTTGCGCGTACGACATGGGCGGTGCCTCGAAGTAACGGTTTGTCAAAGGTGCCCGATTCTGGTACTTTCTATATCCCTGTTGATTCGGTTGCTGCTGCTGCGGAGCTGCTGGGATATTTATACTGGCTATCTGCTGCTGAGGGCCCTTGCCCTTTCTCCGAGCTTTGGTCACAGCGCTCGTCTCTCCTTCTCGCCTTTTACCAGCATAAGGTTTCTTTCCACCTCCTCCAACTGAGGATGACTCACCTTGAATTTTACCGATCTTGCTACCATTCTCGACGTGCTCGCCCATGGTAATGAGAGCTGAGAACGTCCCAGACATACCGCTGACTAACTTTTCATAGTAAACCCCCAGGAGGGTGGCAACAAACATCTGCACGAGCTCGCGTTCAACCATCGGCGGTTGAACCCGAGCAGCCAACTCACGCTACCGCTGGGCGTACTCCTTAAATCCTTCATTATTCCTCTGCGAAAGGTTCTGGAGCTGGACTCGGTTCGGGGCCAAGTCGCTATTGTACTGGTAATGGTGGACAAACGCTTCAGCGAGATCCTTCCATGTGCGCACGCTAGTGGGCTCCAGTCCCATGTACCACTCAAGGGATGGCCCAGAAAGACTATCTTGGAAGAAGTGCATCAGCAACTTCTCATCTTCGGAATAGGCATACATCTTCCTATAGTACGATCGCAGGTGGACACAAGGGCAAGTGATGCCCTTATATTTCTCAAAGTCAGGCACCCTGAACTTAGGAGGTACCTTGAAATCAGCAATTAACCCCAGCTTGGACATATCAACGCCCAAAGTATTCTGATTCTCAATATCTCTCATTTTATCTTCAAGTGCTTTGAACCTGAGCCGCGCTTCAGCATTCAGCTCCCCTTCTGCACCTCTTTGAGAGAAGACATCATCCTGATGATCCTCAAGCCATGGTTGAGGCACCAACAGGTTCCCGACATCAGCATTGCCGTTGACCGGCCCGATGTTGACATTAGCTCCCAGACTCCCATTACCGACGCCCGTCGTATTGAGTCCGATATTGGCCATCACATTGCCATTAGCACTGTCATTGCCCCCGGCCACAGGGACACCATTCTGCGGAGTATCAACTGGTGGAGGAGTAGGCACATCCCCGCCATGAAGTATGTCGTTGCTATCAACCCTGGAGATCAAAGGTTGAACCAAAGTCCTGAGCTGGTCCTGACCATTGGCGACCACCTGCATCAGTTCCATAAAGCGATCCATCCTCTCACGTAGCTCCTGGACATCTGTCTGCACTTGATCCATGATCCTGGTCCGATTAGCTCTAGTTGGATAACGGTGAATTAGTCTCTGATCAATCCTGGAATCACCGGAAACAGCTTGGGACCTGTAAACCTGAAAAACCTGCAAACAATAAAGGTTAGGAAAACAACAAAATGTACGCTATGCAAATGCTTCATGCAAATGCATGCGTGTTTCTGTGTGCTTGGGAGATTTCCCCCGATCCTAGTGCCTGAGTGCCAGTGCTGACAATAATAAGAAGAAGAAGCCGGAGCCCAATCATGGAAACATCAATCTCATATATAAAGAAAGCCTATCAAGGCAGTACATAGCATCAGCAAGTACAAGACGAATCAACAGCGTGACCTCAGCCAACAAGCCTGGTGATGGTCAGCATACAACAAAGATCAAAACAAAAGGAATACAACTAGTCAAGTATGGCCACGGGCACGATACTCTGCTAATAACTCCTTCGTCTCTGGATGATCTGGCAGAGTGAGCAACCCCTCGACGAGCAATTCCCTCTGCACAATGGTATACTGAAGTCCCTGAACTGAACTTTCCCATGCTCCTTCGCCGAAGCAATCTTCTAATTTCCGCTTTTTGGACTCAAACGTCAGCTTGCGTTCCTTCAGGTTAGCAAGAGCTTTGTTGAGTTGGCCTTCGGCGGCGTATCTGCGGGCGGTTTCTTCATCAAGCCTCTTTTCGCTGTCCTTCACCTCGGCTTCCAGCTTGGAGATCTGCAGCATCAGCTTATCCTCCCGCTCTTTCCTAGTGGCCAAGGAAGCCTTCCAGTGCTGGTTGAACTTAGATATCCTCCGATATGCCTCGTCCAAATGCTGCTTCTTCGTAGCCAGTACGTCGTTGACGGCCCTGAAGTCTTGACCCATGCGTTCCCGCTCGGCAATCTGCTTAGTCAGGTCTGTACCCAGTTAGTTCACCAACTCTGTTTGCCTTTTGAAAGAATGGACGGCTTCGTTCCTCTCACTTCAGAGCTGAGCTAATTCCTTCTCCAGTTCTTCGTTTGCCCGCTTCAATTCATCCCGCTCAGCTAATACCTGGTTATGCTGATGAATGGGCACAGTAGTAGGCTCTTCAATCGTTGGAGGGCTTTCTGGCTTGGCATGAGGAAACGGCATCCCTATAGCATTGGCCCTGGCTCTGATCCAAGTCAAATACGGAGGGTAGGCTTGACTGTTGCTTTTTCCCAGCAAAGGCTTTCCTCGCTTACTGATACTATTCCACGCACGCTGAAGCTTGGACAACAGATCCCTTTCTAGAATACCAGTGAGGTACAGAGATTCCTGTACCTCTTCATCCTTCGGCGGATTCCTCAAAGAATACGCGAATTGGCGGACCAACAACGACGGATTGTAGTTTATACAACCCTTCCTACCTATCAGAGGCATATTAGGAAACCCGCTGCAACTGAAGATCACCTCAGTACCCAACCTGTCTTTGTCGAACCAATCAATATCCTCTGCAGATAAACTCATCAGACGCTCAGGCCACTCAGCTGTGGCTGCAGACAAGACAAAAGGACCCCTCTTGGGCAGGTGGCTATCAAGCCACTTGTATAGCAAGGGTACGCAGCATGAGACATTCTTCCCCCTCCTGTTCTCATTCTTGTAGTGAACTGAGTGATAGACGTCTCCTATCAAGGTAGGGATTGGATTCCCTGAAGCGAATATGTGAAACGCATCAAAGTCCACAAAATCGGGCATGTTGGGGAACAGGATGATGCCATATATGCATAGAGCGAGGATGGCATTGAACGCGTCCCAACATCCGTCCTTGGCACACTACTGAGCCTTAGATATCAGAAACTGCAAGGAGAACCCAGGAACCTTGTTCCAACTAGTCAATACTAACTCGGAGGTGTCCAAATAAAGTGAAGGAGCTAACCCAGCCAGATCAGGCTTAGCATCCATGTGAACAAAAGGCATCTGCCTCTTAATAGGCACACCTAGCAAATCAACATACTCTTCCAGCGTAGATGCGAGAACAAAGTCCTGAAAAGTGAAACATCTCAGAGGAGGGTCGTAGAATTGCAGCAGAGCGTGCAACCCATTCAACTCGAACGTAGAAGGCTTACAAACCAAACTGAGCAACCTGCCGTAAGATTTCCTGAACTCATCCTTCACAGAATCACCTGCTAGAGCTATCAAACCAGTCAACTTAACCACATCAGGGGTAGGGAACTTGTAGGCCACGATCTTCCTCAAAGAGCCCATAACAATACAATAGGAGGCAAGAAATCCTGGATCGGGGAAAACGGTACCTGCAACACAGACACACATTAATGGAATGCAAATGAATATGCAAACTAATGCAAAATGCAATCACTGATGAGAAGAAAACCCCGGTGTAGGACCACAGATCTGATCTGCCAAGAACAACCATCTGATAGGACCATATACATAGGATCATAATTTTGCTCTGTCGAGAACAAATGTCTGATAATAAGGACCTCTGATGTGTGATCAAGAAATATCTGCTGATGAGGTCTTCAGACCCCAAATCAAAAATCTGCCTTATCAAGAACAAACATACAACTGCTAATGAGATCTTCAGACCCCAAAATCTGCTCTATCAAGAACAAACAACATCTGCTGATGAGATCTTCAGACCCCAAAAATCTGCTCTATCAAGAACAAACGACATCTGCTAATGAGATCTTCAGACCCCACTCAAAAATATGCTCTATCAAGAACAAACAACTGATGACAAAACTCTGCTCTATCAAGAACAGACATACACCTGATGATAAGATCCTCCGATCAAAACCTGCTCTATCAAGAACAGACAAATCTGCAACTGAGAAACCCTCGGTACCAACAAAACTGATTCACTGTCAAGAAAACCAGGTAGTCTGAAGGTCAAAGTTTCCTGCAATAAACCCAATCCCACTCACAGGTATGAACCTAAACTGACTCAAGGTACGACATCCTATGCGTTCAACAGCGTCACAGACTTTCAAGAGGGGTGATACGATACCCAGAAGGTGTGGCATTACCAGCTCATGAAGCGGCCTCACTTAGCTGAATCACAAATGATCGGTCCCCAGAGTCGACAATCCACCAAACCAGCAACCTTCTCAACCCAAAGGGTTGAAAGTGAAGCCAACCGGATGAACCTCGTCTGAGCGTGGATTTAATGAGACACTAGTGCCTGCAAAGCAAGCACGCGCCCACTAATTTCCACTCTAAGTCTATAATGCACTCAAGCCTGGGTCTGGCTTCTCACTCATCAGAACTCCCATCCCACAACAGCACAAATAATCATATTATACTGAAAATAAAATGTGGGAAATAAATTGCGAGAAGTAAAAATGCAATAAATAAACGCAACCCAACAAGTAAACATACAAGCGTTAGGATTGACTCTCGCAGGGAACCGTTGAAGTCCCCAGCAGAGTCGCCAGCTGTCGCTTGCACAAAAATAAGGTGTCGGCACAACAGAAGAGTCGCCACCTTTCGTTATTTATCCCTCAGAGCGGGAAAGGAAACGATCGGAAAAACCTGACGATAAAGGGTAAGACAAGGTCGTCGCAACCGTTGTCTGGATTCGGGAGTCGGTTACGCAAGGGGAAGGTATTAGCACCCCTCACGTCCGTCGTACTCGACGGGATCCTCGCTTGTTGTGTTTACTTGGACGGGTTGGTTTTATTCTATCTACCTATCAAGGCTGGCTGAAAAAGAAAAGAAAATGACTCGGCAAAGTGTTGCACTTCATGCCTACGTATTCTCATCAGAGAATGAGAAATCAGAGTCAACGTAGTTCGGCCTACGAAGGGTTATGGGGGAAGGTAGCTCGCCAAGACATCTCCATCTTGTGCCTACGTACTCTCAACAGGTATGAGAGATCAGAGTTCACGTAGTTCGGGAAACTACGGTTTATTTCCTGTCTTTTACGAAAGAAGTGTTTTTTATTGTGTTTGCGATTTCAATCGCACTAGAGACTATGACCTGAGAGTGAATGCGTCGCATGTCACCCAAAGGGTACCATACTAAACATCCAGACTGTGGAAAAGAAACTCTCCCACAATCCTTTCTCAGATAGCTTAAGGCTCGTAACGTACGAAAGAAATCATTCATGATTACTGTATCTTAAACTGTTTTGAGATGAGAAGAGAACAGGCCCAACTAGGAGGGAGACTATCAAGTCCTACTGTTATCATGCCATGGATTCATCCTATGGTTGAGGTTTGAACAGGGAACTCCTAGAAGTTGTCATGCATAGGTTTCAACCTAAAATTCTATCATCAATTCCTTATCAAAGGAAATGAGAGTCCTAAGGGATCATGTCAATGATACACCAAAACAGACAAAGCATCAGCTTAACAGTAAAATGCATGCAATGCAAGTGAGGGAGGAAATGTGTGTGGGGCTTCAGCCTCCACAAGCTCATCTCAACCTCAAGCCAGAATGGATAACAGTAATCATACTGAAAAGATAAACAATATGCTATCAAGCAATAAACAGTAAACTGCAATCATACAAAAGAATGAAAAGAAATGCCATCAGGCAAACAAACCACATGGGCAAGGGAGCTAGGCTCTACCGAATACCCGCAAGCAAAGCCACACAGTAACAATACAAGCAGAGGGAGCAACTAAACCTCTAGTGCAATCATGCTCCTAGATTCTACCTATTCTAGATATGGACTTATTCTAATGCATCAAGCAAGTCAGACAAAACACATCAATACAGAAAAGAAAAGAAAGCAGATCAACTCCTCTCTCAACTCCAAGCTTCAGCTTTTCCAACAGCTATTCAGTCTTCAGACTTCAATCATTCTTGACAAACATCAGTTTGCTCTTCCAGGTTTCAACCCTACAACATAAGTTTCAACTTATCTTCTCCTTTAAGCTTCAGCTTCTTGATCAGCTCCACCTTCGGGCTTCACTATCAGTCATAAGTATCAACTTGGCTCCTTCAGGATCCCCAGGTATCAAAGTAAGTATCAACTTCCTTTGTTCTTCAAGCTTCAGCTCTTCAGAATCAATCTCAATCACTTAGAAGTGTCAACTTCATCCTTCAGTCTTTACTTCCTCTTCAGGGGTCTTCAAGTATCAACTTGCTCTTGTTGCTCTTCAAGCTTCAGCTGGAATGGCAATGCTCAAGGATTCATCCTCTTCTACACTCTTCATTAAAGTCTTCATCTTCAAGCTCAGGCTCAACATCTCTCAAGACAATCAAACCAGAGAAAATCACTTACTGGATAAGCTGGGGGATATTGAATTGCTTATTTGGCCACCAAAGGTGACCTATAAGGGTTCAACATCAAAGGACTGGTTCCCTCAAAATTTCTACTTCCTAGGTATGTCACTTATCCCTCCAAAGGAGAGAGGTGTATACCATGGAAGGACTTTGAATCATGGGGAGGAATGGAGGTGACAGATACCATCCATGTTTGAGAAAGAAGTTATCTAAGTCTAAACTCTTCCTAATCCCTAACCCTAAAACAACAAAAAAGAAAATAAGATCAAGCTCCCAAGCTCCCCAATGCATCTTCAAGTCTTTACTATGCTCCTCAATGCTCCTTAGGACAAGACCAAGCTTTCCAAGCCCACAAAGCAAAGCAAACAAACAATACAAGCCCACAAGGGCAACACAAACAATCAACCAATACAAAAATCATCTAAAAAAAGTATACTACTATATTAAATCCTAATATAATTTCTAAGGGATCCTACATACCTACCCTTAATACCCATATATGTCCCATAGTCTAATTTGACCTAAAAACCCAAAAATCTAAAGTTATTATGGACCTATGTTGAAGTTTATCCTAATTCTACACAACCTAATAGCATCTAATCAAAGCTATCCTAAAAATCATCACAAAAATATGGAATAAATCCAGGGGGAAGCTAAAACCTATATCTAATTATCCTAAAAATAATGAACTAAAAATATTAAGGGATCTACCTAAACTAAATTCTACAAATTAAGGTATCAACATAAAAGAATTAAAATGCAATTAAAGAAGAAAATATGCAAAAAATACTAAAATGCATGAAATGACAAATATTTTAATTTTATATTTTTCTTGACAAAAATATGAAATAGGAGAAAAAACTCCCATTAAAAAATCTTTAATTTTCAATTTATTATGATTTTTCTAAAATTGAAATAAAATGGAGAAAAAATAAAATGAATTATGAAGCATGGGGTGCAATCAGCAACAAAACACAGTTCAAATCACACATGGGCCCAGACTGGGGGGTGGGGATAGAATGCACGCTGGGCCCAAAGCTAATAAGAAAATCAAATAAGAAAATCAAAAGAAAAATAAAAACAAGCGGTGCAAATATCAATGGAAATCAGTTGAAAATGCAATGGGCCTCATGAAGGGGGTGTGCATAGCAAAGATCACTCAAGCCCAGAATTCTGGTTTAATGAAACACGGCGTTTCATCGTGTTTCTGAGTTCCCTCCAAAATGAGATTAAATGCAGGCCATTGGATTAGTCTTGAGTCAACTGGTCAGCGCGTGATCTAATGGTCCAGGCTTCGTCTTCTTCCCTGAGCTAGGGTTTCTGAAAACCTCCATGGAAACTCAGCCATGAAGCTTCATCCTCCTCCATACAAACTCCTTCATTTCTCCATCAATTCTTGAAATTTAAAACCCTAACATGCCTAGAATTTCATGTTGAACACGATCCTCATCTCAAATTTCATTGAAACCTCCTCTAACATAAAACACGATCCAAACTTCAAGTTATGCTCAGAGATCAAAACTCACCATTCTTGAAATTGCTTACACTAAAATTACCACCTCCTATCACTGATCAATCCTCACTAAAGAACTAAGGTAATCACTCCATATCCAAAGAGTTCTTGATCCAAACAGAAATGAGGTTCATAACAAAATCATCACCAATTGCCTTCAAACTTTCCAAAATCCATCCCCTATTGGTCTCTAACCATTCTACACTAATAATTCAACCTAACCATGCCTAAATTAAGGTGTAGGAAAGAAATTGCAAACCTGGTAAAATGGAGTGAACAGAGGTAGTAATCCTTCAATTCAAGGCTTGAAACTTTCCAAATTCCTTCACTGAGCAATCTTCTAGCTTCTGTATGCAAAAAGAATGGCTGAAATTGCTTGATTCTTGAAATTCGATTTTGAAATGCAACCTTGAAATTCCAATCTCCAACTCTTCAATTCTCCATGGAAATGCTCTCAATTTAATCTGCACAGCTTCAATGTGATGTATGGAAGGTGTTTGTGTGAAAAAGATGAAAGGAAATGAAGAGGAATGAAGAAATTGGATTTGACTTGCAATGGAAGAAATTGAATCTCACTCTCTCTTCTCTACACCAATTCACACCAACCTTGCATCTGAGCAAGTTAGACTCATCTTATAGGGTGGTTTAGAATCATCTAGAACTCCCTAGAACAATCCAATGAGAAATTGAACTTTTCATGTCATGGTATTTTGATTTCTCATTCTCCTTACATGCTATATCATGCCAAGCATCTCATAACTACCAATTCTGACTTGAATTTATCCCCACATGAGATTTAGGATGAGTTACAATGCACAAGTACCTTGCTTATTGAGTTTTGCCTTGTTTTGGTTTGGTACCTTAAGATGCAAGCAATCCAATTCCAAGGCAGCCCTATGATCCAAGCCTCAAATCAAAATTGTGGCTGAACCATTGTTCTTAAAATGACCTATTATATGACATGGTTTGGACTTATAACTTGGGATTTCCATTTTTCAAATTCACTTTAATTAACTTATGCCTCATTTTTAGGCTATTTTTATCACTTTTTGATATGAGCCTTTTCAACATATCATGACCTCCCTACTAGCCTTAAAACATCATTCTAAGCAAGTTTTATGTTGAAGAGTTTTCCATTTGAAGCTTGGAAGTAGGAGATATGGCCTTATGCTTGAAATGACCTATAACTTCCAAATGACCAAAATGCCCTTGACTTGTCAAAGCCATAAGTTGAGTTCTACAAATCCTATCAAGGACTTCTAGTACTCTATAGAAAGCTAATAAGATGCTATTAAACATTCATGTTGACCAAGAATCCATAGGAATCATCCTACTAGGGCAAAAGTTGTCTGCAAGTTGGGTGACATTCAAGGACCCAGATTCACATACCTCAGATGACCTGTAATTTGTCAAAACCATAACTTGAGCTCTATAAATACTATCAAGGACTTCTACTACTCAAATTAAAGCTAAGAACAAGCTCTACAACATTCATGTTGTGGGGAAGATGAGATGACAATCACATCTTGAGCTAAACTGCCTTGAAGATAGGGATCAAACTAGGGGATTTTACACTGTCAATCCTTAGAAACCCTAGCTTGAAACTTCTCAAACTCCTCAATCATGATGAGTTGGTCTAGGAATCATCCTTATAATACTTCAATGCATCATTCCATGATCACATGGCTCTTGGATTAGGTCTCAACCCTCTCCAAATCATCAATTGACCTAGGGTTGACCCAGTCAAACCCTAATTCCACCATTCATGGTTGAATCTTCTGAATCCTTGTACAATGACCTCTCTAGGATTCATGATGGCTTTCAAGACATCTCATAAGCTTTCTCAAAGCTTCAAGTCCATTCTCATAGTCTCAAAATCATCTGAGGAGCTCCCACAACTCTCAAGTTATGAGGCACACAACCTTGGTTTCAACCAATCTCTCTGAGGATCTCTTGAGTTCTCTGACAAAGGTATCAACCTTTAATCCTTTGAATTACCTTCTTGGCTAGCTTCAAAGTCTCATACAACTCTTGATGGGTAAATAAATGTTGGTAAAATTTTGGGGTGCAACACCTACTCCTCCACCAGTTGAAACTCCTCAGAATGGCGTCCCCATGACCGGGGGGAATGGCAGTGCTAATGGCAATGTGATAGCTAACATGGGACTCAATGGAAATACGACGGGCGTCGGTAATGGGAGTCTTGAAGCTAATGTCAATGTTGGGCTGGACAACGGCAATGCAGGTGTTGGAAATCTGTTTGGGCCTCAACCGTGGTTAGAAGATCGTCAGGACGATATGTTCTCTCAGAGAGGTGCTGAAGGGGAGCTGACTGCTGAAGCATGATAACACAAAATCATATAGATATTTTCATGCATAATTCAACTAAAATCTAACCGTTTTCGATCCGATTTCGGGTTATTTCCGTGTATTTGTCTGATGTTTTGCAGGTATTCAACGATCACGTCTAAACAAGGCAACATGAAGAAAAGAAGCAATCTCAGATGAAATATGGACGAAAAAGAAGTGAAAATACAATGAAAAGCGCAGCAAGCTGTTTTTGCTGATGTGACGACCGTCACAGCTTCATGACGACCGTCACACGGGTGACGACCGTCACACCTTGTGATGACCGTCATGCAGGCAAAAACGCCCCACTCAGATTACACGTCAAAAGAGCAGTTCCAATTCCCACAGAGTGGACCACTACTCCCTAAATTATCTGCCTCAAGGTCCATCATCCTCAGAGATAACCGTTGGGATTCCACTTCTATAAAAAGGGAAGCAGAGGACTTCAGAAAGGGAGCTGCATTCATACCATGAAGTGCTGCCGAATTTACTTTCCAGAGCAATTACTTTCCAGTTATATTTATATTCATTTCTCTTTACCTTTCCTCATTCCCATTTCCGCTCTTCTATAATTTCTATTGTACTGTACGATCAAATTGGCACTAAAGACCAGAATCCTGCCAACATCTGTGGAGGATCTGCCCAAAGGCCAATTGGCATATTTACAGGTTTTCATTTTGATTGACTTCAGTTTTATTATAATGCAAATTATCATTTATTATTCTTATTTATATTTTGTTTTTCCCAAATCCATGTCTAGCTAAACTTAGGTAATCGATATGTAGTAACAATTCGAATGGGATTTGATAACAATTGGTTGAAAACTTTCTTTTCACAAAAGTAATCTATGGTCTGAGTGTTTAAAATTGATTCACTGAATAAACTTCGTCGCGAAAGCGAGAACTTATTTAAAAGTAGTTTTGCCACGAAAGTGGGAAATTAATTAAGATACGAACCAACAAGCGAAAGCTGCGGTAAGGTCAGATAGTAAACACTAGGCATTTGTTTTAATAACAGCGAAAGCACTTTAAAATGAATTAGAACTTAGAGATTTCCAAAAAATAATTTTAACCCCGAACGGGATACGAAAGTGTACGTTTGGCCCTTAGGATTATGATTAGCGTCAACAACCATCGTGAGACGAGAGTCTTCAAATCTCCATTTTCTGCTTAAATAAACTTTGAAAATTATTTCATACACCAGTAATTTATCAAATCCCTGAAGAACACAATTACTACCTATCGATTTAATCAATTATAATCTAAATAGTATTCTTAGTTCCCTTTTAGTGACAATCTTATTCCCTTAAACATATTCTACCTAGCTAAACATAGTAACTCCCGAGAACACTAGTTTGATTACGAGTCCCTGTGGGATCGATATCTATTATTACTACGCGATAGACTGTGCACTTGCAGTTAGTTGTATTAGACATAGAAAGTCGCGATCAAGTTTTTGGCGCCGTTGCCGGGGACCCGTTTAGTCAATAGTGTAACCTTCTGTTACGCCGTATAGACTAGGTTAACAATTTTCATTTTTCCTTTGCTAGTTCTGTCGATTGTATGCCAAGAAATCGCCCGCAAAGCGATATCGTAAAACCTTCGGTCGCAGAACTAGAACGCTTCTTACATTTAAGAAGTAGAATCATTGAGTACCAACTCAAACAACTCAAACATAACACTCCCGAACCTCTCACTCCCATTCCCAAATCAGAAGAAGAAGAACCAGAGATGGCTGAAGGACCTCCGAACAAACCGCTGAAGGCATACGCTACACCATCTCAGATGGAGCCTAGAAGTAGCATTGCTGCCCCAGCTATTACCCGAAATGATTTTAAGCTGAAACCGTCATTGCTGTCGGCTGTACAACAAAACCAATTCTCAGGAAACGCAACTGAGGATCCGAACGAACATGTAACGAAGTTTGTACAATACGCAGACACAGTGAAAGCAAATGGAGTAACTCCAGACGCGATAAGACTTCGTCTTTTCCCATTCTCTCTTAGAGACAGAGCGTGGACATGGTTACAATTGTTACCATCCAACTCCGTTACGACGTGGGAGCAATTGAAGAACGTCTTCTTAGCGAGATATTTTCCGCCAAGCAAAACTGCTATGCTTAGAGTTCAAATCAACGGATTTCGACAGAAAGATACTGAATCTCTCTACGAAGCATGGGAACGATTCAAAGATATGATGAGAACATGTCCTCACCACGGTCTAGAAGACTGGGTGACAATCCATACCTTCTATAATGGGCTTCTATACAATACTAGATTGACAATAGACGCTGCCGCGGGCGGTGCACTTATGGATAAGCCATATGATGAAGCCTATCAATTAATAGAAAACATGTCACAAAACCATTGCCAATGGGGAGGTGAACGCACTCCAACTGAGAAAACCACAGCGAAAGGTGGGATGAACGAAATCAGCAGCCTTGAAAAGTTCAATGCTAAAGTAGATGCTCTAGCACAGAAGATTGATAGTCTGACCGTTAACCCCACTGCAACTGTCGCTGCAGTAACTCCAAATTGCGAGTTATGCGGAAGCACCACTCATAATGCACCCGAATGCCCATTGCTAGCCGGAATCCCGCCAAACCAGGTAAATTATGCCCAATGAAATCCCTACGCAAATACCTACAACCCAGGCTGGCGAAATCATCCAAACTTTTCTTACAAAAGCGAAAATGCATTGCAAATGCCTACTGCTCCGCCAGGATATCAGAAACCAGCTGCTCAGAATGCACCTAGGAAATCAAACCTCGAATTGATGATGGAAAAGTTCATAGCTACTCAAGCTCAAACAAACAAAGAGTTCCTAAATCAAAACATACACACTAGCGAGCAAATTAAACAGTTGACAGGAAAAGTAGACGCTTTAGCCACCCACAACAAAATGTTAGAAACTCAGATATCACAAGTGGCTCAACAGCAAGCATCTGCTGCCGCACCTGCTGGCACATTTCCTGGACAACCCGAACAGAATCCCAAAGGCCAAGCAAATGCTGTGATACTAAGAAGTGGAAAACAATTGGACGAACCGATCGATCCGAGGACCGAAAACTCAGCCATGCAACAGAAGCCAACTGAACAAGCAGAAAAGGAATCTGAGTTAGAGAAGAAGGAGGACAACGAGAAGGAGGATACCGCAAGTGAAAAAACTCAAGCACCTCCAGCGCCATATAAACCACCTATCCCTTATCCGCAAAGACTAATAAACTCTAAAACTTCAGGACAATTTAAGAAATTTGTAGAGCTCCTTAAACAGCTGAATATTACTATTCCTTTTACAGAAGCGATAACTCAAATGCCGTCATATGCTAAATTTCTCAAAGAGATCCTGTCGAACAAGAGAAAGATCGAGGATAACGAAACAGTTACACTTACTGCAGAGTGTAGCGCTATTATTCAGAACCGCATGCCTCCTAAATTAAAAGACCCAGGTAGTTTCTCCATACCCTGCGTCATAGGAAAGTTCGTAATAGACAAAGCTCTATGCGATTTAGGAGCCAGTATCAGTGTTATGCCCTTATCTATATGCAAAAAGCTGAATATGGGAGACCTCAGGCCAACCAAAATGTCCGTACAATTAGCTGACAGATCAGTAAAATACCCCGTCGGAATACTGGAAAACATTCCAGTACGCATAGGACAATTCTACATTCCAACCGACTTCATAATCATGGACATCAAGGAAGATACTGTAACCCCAATTATCCTAGGAAAACCATTCCTAGCTACAGCCGGAGCGATTATAGACGTGAAGAAAGGAAGGCTAACATTCGAAGTCGGAGAAGAAAAGATAGAGTTCATTCTCACCAAGTTCTTACAAGCACCAGCAATAGACGATACCTGCTATTTAGTAGACGAAATTGACGAATGCATAAGAGAACTTGAAAATGAAGAGACCACGTATTCAGAAATAATAAAGATTCAAATACCCGACATTTCTGAAGACGACAATTGGCGTAAACCGTACAAAGACGACAGCCTAAGCGAAAGCTTAGCACTGACCCCAAACCATATGCCAGGTCCGAAGAACCCATCTTTAGAACTTAAAACACTACCCAAAAACCTCAGATATGAATTTCTAGACGATGAACTAAAAAGACCCGTGATAGTCAACGCCGACTTAGGACAACCAGAAACCGAAAAGCTATTAGAAGTCCTAAAGAAGTACCCCACCGCGTTAGGCTACAACATAAGCGATTTAAAAGGTATAAGCCCTTCAATCTGTATGCATCGAATTACAATAGAGAAAGACTCTAAAACTTCTCGAGAGCATCAGAGAAGACTAAACCCCATCCTGAGCACTGTAGTCAGAGATGAAGTAAAGAAATTGCTAGATGCAGGAATTATCTATCCGATCTCCGATAGTGAATGGGTTAGCCCAGTTCACGTCGTACCAAAGAAAGGAGGAGTCACAGTAGTTAAAAACGAAAAAGGCGAATCAATAACAAAAAGAGTCGTGACTGGAAGCAGGATGTGTATTGATTATAGGAAGCTTAACAAGGCTACGCGCAAAGATCACTTCCCGTTACCCTTCATAGACCAAATGTTGGAAAGATTAGCCAAACATTCATATTTCTGCTATCTAGATGGTTACTCAGGATTCTTCCAAATTCTCATCCATCCTGATGACCAAGAAAAGACTACATTCACCTGTCCTTACGGTACTTTTGCTTACCGCCGAATGCCGTTCGGACTCTGTAACGCTCCAGCAACCTTCCAAAGATGCATGATGGCAATCTTTGCAGATTTCATAGACGACATTATGGAAGTGTTTATGGACGATTTCTCGGTATGTGGACAAAGTTTCGAAGGATGCTTACAAAACTTAGAAATAGTACTAGAACGTTGCGTAAAAGTAAACCTCGTCCTAAATTGGGAGAAATACCATTTTATGGTCCGACAAGGAATAGTTCTAGGACATGTCATATCAGATAGAGGGATTGAGGTAGACAAAGCTAAAATAGAGATTATAAAGGATCTCCAACCTCCAAAATTCGTACGAGAAATACGGAGTTTTCTAGGACATGCCGGTTTCTACAGAAGATTTATAAAAGATTTCTCAAAAATCACAAAACCTTTGACCGGCCTGTTAATGAAAGATGTTGAGTTCGTCTTCGACGACGTCTGTTTAAAAGCATTCGAAACATTAAAATCAGCCCTTATCACCGCACCAATCATGCAACCACCCGATTGGAGACTACCGTTTGAAATCATGTGCGACGCGAGTGATTACGCTGTAGGCGCAGTTCTAGGACAAAGGAAGGACAAGAAACTCCATGCCATCTACTATGCCAGTAGAACCTTAGATCCTGCCCAAATGAACTACGCTACCACAGAAAAGGAACTTCTAGCAGTTATATTTGCGCTTGACAAGTTCCGTTCTTACTTAGTAGGAGCAAAAATTATAATATACACAGACCACGCTGCCATAAGGTACCTAATAAGAAAAAAGGATGCCAAACCAAGACTATTGAGATGGATCCTGTTACTACAAGAGTTCGACTTAGAAATCAAAGATAAAAAAGGAACCGAGAACGTTGTTGCAGATCACTTATCCCGAATAGATGGCATCAGACATGAACCAGTACCGATAAATGACGATTTCCCGTACGAACGTCTGATAGCCAAATTGGAAAGTGACATGCCCAATTCAATCTCGGAAGATCCAGAATTCGAAAAAGCCGTAGAAGCCGTCTATGCCCAAGTCACATTACCTTGGTATGCTGACATCGTTAATTATCTCGCTGCGGGCGTGCTTCCACCGGATCATACTTATCAGCAAAAGAAGAAATTCTTCCACGATCTGAAACACTATTATTGGGACGAACCCCTACTCTTCAAGAGAGGGGCCGACAACATATATCGTCGCTGTGTCCCAGAGGAAGAAATAGAGAATATTATTTCCCAATGCCACTCAGCACCATATGGTGGTCATGCTAGTACGTCCAAGACGTGCGCTAAGATTCTCCAAGCCGGCCTATTCTGGCCTAATCTCTGGAAAGACGTTCACATCGCTGTGCAAAAGTGCGATAGATGCCAACGAACTGGAAACATCTCACGACGCGATGAAATGCCTCAGAAAGGAATCTTAGAGGTAGAAATCTTCGACGTCTGGGGAATAGATTTCATGGGACCATTCTCATCCTCTTTTGGTAATAACTACATACTCGTCGCTGTCGATTACGTGTCTAAATGGATAGAAGCCATAGCTGCTCCAACAAACGATGCACGAGTAGTAATCAAACTCTTCAAAAACACAATCTTTCCTAGATTCGGTGTACCCAGACTCGTCATTAGTGACGGAGGATCTCACTTCATATCACGAATATTCGATAAACTTCTCTCTAGATATGGAGTCCGGCACCGTGTAGCTACACCCTATCATCCGCAAACTAGCGGACAAGTAGAGGTCTCGAACAGAGAAATAAAACAGATCTTGGAAAAGACTGTCGCGACCTCAAGGAAAGATTGGTCGTCGAAGCTACAAGAAGCTTTATGGGCTTATAGGACCGCATTTAAGACACCAATAGGTACTACCCCCTATAAATTAGTTTACGGTAAATCCTGCCATCTCCCTGTAGAGTTAGAGCATAAGGCCTTTTGGGCCATTAAGACACTCAACTTCAACTACACCGAGGCAGGAGAAAAGCGAATCTTGAACTTACACGAGTTGGAAGAACTTCGATTAGACGCTTACGAAAATGCCCGTATCTACAAAGAACGAACTAAAAAGTGGCATGATAAACGTTCAATCAGGAAACAATTCAGTGTGGGAGACATCGTATTGCTCTTCAATTCACGATTAAAACTCTTCCCAGGTAAACTAAAATCTAGGTGGTCTGGACCCTATGAAGTGACTAAAGTACTTCAGAGTGGAGCTGTTGAAATTACCGATAAGACAAATGCACCATTTATCGTAAACGGGCAACGTCTAAAACATTACAATAAGAACGACAACAGTCCTCAAGTCAGCAATATAACATTGCTTGAGCTTCCTGCTCAGACACCCGAATAGCTTCTCACCGAGCTATCGTCAGGCTTTAGACGTTAAAAACAGCGCTTACTGGGAGGCAACCCAAATTTCCCTCGTTATTGCATTTCATTTTTTCCTTAAAATTTTACTTTGAAAAATCCAACAAAAATTCTAAAATTACTACTACTTTCTACTTTCGTTCATTTTCGTACTTTTATTCTTATTTTATTTTCTCTCTTTTGTCTTTTGTTTCTACCACTTTTCGTTTCTAAAAATCCTGACTTCAATTTCTTGTTTCAAACTTTTCAGGATTTTTAAAGTCTTCAAAACATTCCTTCTGTTTTCTCCGAATTACCTGCGAGTATGGCCGAGTACGACTTCACAAAGGTTCACTTCCGAGGACTCGCTCAAAAGGCAAGATTTGCAGCACTGACCGAAAGAGAATTCGCCTTAACGCTGTATTATGATAAGGCTACTATGGATAAACTAGGGATCACAGATAGCATTCAATACCTGTTCAATCAACTAGGTTGGGAGAACACTGCTCTGAAAACACGTTTCGCTACCTACAAGGACCTTACCTATGAATTCCTTAGTTCTTTCAGATACACACCCAACTATGGCTTTAGATCCAACACAGAGCTGATTACCTTCCGATTGTTTGGAATGGACCAAACCCATAGCCGGATGTCACTAGCTAACCTCCTAGGATTCCCTAGCGGACCGCATGTGTTCATCAGTGCAGAAGATGACGATATTGATTTGCAACTCGATCAATTCTGGGGTAGAATCACAGGCGACTATCACCCTGAACCAGGCAGAATGCACAATGATGACATACACAACCCAGCCTTCAGATACTTCCATAAGATACTAGCTCACACCTTGTTTGGAAAAGAAGAAAATATTACTACAGTGTCTAAGGAGGAGTTATTCATCATGTTCTGTGCTTCTCAGGGACGGACAGTACATGCAGTGCCTTTCATGATGAGATCTTTCAAACGCCTCACGCTGGAACCTCAGACACCTATTCTTATAGGAGGCCTAGTAACAATGATTGCCCACGAGCTTGGCCTTAGATTCCATTTAAATGCCAGCACTCGTTTTGGTACCATCAGACCCATGAACATACAATTCTGCTTTAACAGGCGCATCTTAGGGACCATGGGACCTGGACCGTATGAGTACCTTATTAACGAAAAACCAGTACAGCTATTCACACTGCCTGATTATCTGATGACAAGCATCCACAACAAGGATAACTGGCTCTACGAATTGGATGAGCCTATGGGACCTCCTTCACCACAGTCAACACCACAGAACTATATGTATGACAGTGACCACATCTCTGAGGCACACGACTATATGTACTATGAGGATGCTGCCTCTGAAACTGAAGTAGACCCTACGACTCCTCCACACTATAATACTTATCCTGAGCCTATCCCTGAGGAGACCACTGACAAAATGGATACCGTGTTACTCAGATTGGACGATGTTGATAAAGCTCTGACTAATGTAAAAGCTGATATCGCAAGCATGCACAGCGAACTGGTAGGCTTCATGGATCTAGTCTGCGACCAACTCGACTACTATTCACAAAAATTCGATGAGTTGAAGGCACGAATAGATTAGTTATTAGCTCGTAGCAGTAGTTTTAGTTTAGTCTAGTCTAGTTTAGTTTCATTTAATCATTTGGATTTTTCGCATTGTTAGTTTTCATTATGTACTACATACAATTGTTTCAATTTTATGTCATTTCAATTCTAGTTTTTATTCAACTATTCTGTTTTCGCATTAATTGTTGTTTGTTGGCTGTTATATTACATCACCGTATCAATACTAAGCCTTAAAGTCACTACGAATACGCCCTCAGAGCAAAATTCTGTGTTCTGCAGATTTTGCTGCTGTGACGACCGTCACAGCCCATGACGAGCGTCACGCGGGTGACGACCGTCACACCTACGTGACGACCGTCACGCAGTCAGAAACTGATATCTGATAAAATAGGGTTCGTGTTCTCTTCCACTCCCCCCATTATCACTTTCAAACATCCTAACTCCTACCCCACTATGAATTTTCGTCCTCCCCACATTGAACTATAAACTTCAACTCCAAATTCAACCTCCAAACCACCGTTCTGTCATTTTTCCCTCTCTGCAGAAAAACCCCAAACCTCAGAAACCTCTCCATCTTCCAACAATGGCAAGGAATGCAGAAACCCCAGATGTCAGCAACATTACCTTCAGTGAAGGCGAGTTAGGCGAAAGACAACGAGCAAACTACATTGCATTTCATCAGAGGTCACTCCAGCCGACTCATTACCCGCACCTTCCATCGCTTACGGAGCTCGGACTCCTTGAAGGTGTAACCTGGATGCTTCAAAGAGCAGGCATCTGGAACCTCTGCACCAACCCACAGCCAACTTACGAACAACTCACTCTTGAGTTCTTGAGTTTGTTCACTTACGTCACAAGCAGCGGCGAACTTAACCAGCATTCAGGTGCTGCTTGCTTTCGGATGTTTGGCGTCACTTATCAGATGCACCAAAACCAGATTGCCGGCATCCTACAGCTACCTCACGGCGACAACGCTCATCGCCGCATCACCGATCAGTTCCAGCATGAAGCCTTCGCGCTGTGGTATCAGTTGACCGGCCTCAATGTCGATGGTTGGGACTCCCTGCACGCCACTCATATCCATAACCCAACCATCAGGTACTTTCACAGAGCGTTGAGTAACACTATCTTCGCCAGAGACAGCAACCACAAAGTGAACTCCAAGGAGCTCTTCTTTCTTCATTGCGTCTTCAACAATGAACCTGTCAACGCTGCCCCGTTTCTGCTGGCTCACATTCAGGCCAACTACAACCGTGGCTCGAAGCCATTCTACTTTGGCGGGATTGTCACGGCTATTGCACTTGGGCTGAACCTTGGCGACCGCCTCCAGCACCTCCATTCCATCCCCTCGGTGTTCCTTGACACCGACCACTGCAGAGCCTCTCATCTCATCCGCTCCCGAGCTGACGGCAAATACCATCCGGTTGTGCGTGGCAAGACCGTCTGAAGCATCATCCTTCCGTCCCGCACCCGCATCCATCCAGAGGACTGTACCAACTGGTTGTTCGACCTCACTGCCCCTCCTGCTGCCGCTGTTCCTACTCAGGATCCCACTCATGATTCCGACGATGAAATCCAAGCTGAGTTGGACAGGTCCGAGCAGCCAGAGGCATCGCAGCCTCCTCCTCCCGTAGGTACATCTTCTCGCCGCCGCCATCATCATCCCGTGCCAGACTACA
Organism: Lathyrus sativus; assembly: GCA_963859935.3. NCBI lineage: Eukaryota > Viridiplantae > Streptophyta > Magnoliopsida > Fabales > Fabaceae > Lathyrus > Lathyrus sativus. The sequence goes on along the minus strand of CAWUDS030002385.1, from coordinate 7,223 downwards.
CAGAAGAGGACCTCCGTCGCTCCCTAGACCAGCAGGCACAGATACTCACGATGCTGCAACAGCAGAATCAGCGAGCTGATCAGTTCGAAGCTTGGCACCGGACTCAAATGCAACAACTTCACACCGGCCAAGCTACGATCACTGAGAGCCTAGCGAATCTGACCCTGCAGGTCGAAGGACTCCGAGACACCGTCTACCACACCGGAGCTATGAGCTATGAGGACAGAGTAGCCCTTGCTAGAGCCAGAGGACGCCAGCGCGGACGTGACAGAGGCCGAGACTAGATTTCCATTTTTTTCCCTTCATTGTTTACTATATTTCAGTTATTTGTATTTTCATTTTCAGTTGTATCTCTGTTGCACCCCAAAATTTGCCCTCACAATACAAGACTTTGTGTTCCAAGAAGGTTCACAAGGTTCACAAAATTCACAATTGGTCAGAAGAGTTGACAATTCCCTCAGACAATGCACCTCCTAAGCAGTGCATCCAAAACTAGGGTTTTGACTTTAATCAGGCTAAATGGACTTCCAAGACTTCAAGTGAGCTTCATAACATCTTATATGTGTATAAGAACCCCCATGTCAAGTTTCAAGACTATTCTCAAAAGTTTGCTCAGTCAGATGATCAGATAAGTCAAAAGCAGTCAATGCAGTTAAAAAGTCAAACTGAGGTCAACTGTGGTCAAACCAAAGTCAAACTTCATGATTTTTTTTCCAACATCAAAGAGAGGTTGGGCATGTTTTGCAATAGATGAACAATACTTATTTCCACAGTCAAGCATTCCAAAGCATAACCAGTGGATCCTAACAAGAGATTGTCCTAAGTTTTCATTTAATTGGGGACTTCAAGAATAAGACTGCATGACAAATGGAACTTCTATTTATGGGGGATTCTTCACAACCTTGATTTTGTACTAAGGTTGCCACCGTTAAAAGGATCGTTGGAACTTTCTATAAGACGGATTATTTCATGTCAAGAGACTTATCAGAAGGATTAGACATGCGATTAAATTGGAGATTTGGACTAACAGGCTCTTGGAAATTCAATTGGCATCTAGATTTGGAATAGCATTTAATTTTGAGTTCTTTTTAGAATTCAAATAGCAACACAGTATTCTTCATTTGGGTTACAAAGCATTAACTCAAAACGTTTTAAGGACAATAGAAGGTTCATCCACCTTTATTATTGATTTAATATTCTCAAAGTACACGTTTTTGCTCCAGGTAATACAAATAGTCTGTTACAAAGTGAAGGGGCCATATATTGAACGATACCACTCAATCCACTTCATGACTATTCCTACAAGCTATTACAAAGGCTCTTGACATCTATTACAAAAATCCAAACTTCCTACAAGCTTAAATGGATTATTCCTAACTGCAATTTTCAAGCACACTACTGCTGCCAAGACTTTGCTCTTTTACGACACGGATGCTTCGACCGTCTGCTATGTTGGACCTCCAAATTAGACTAACAGAGAAAATATTAAGTATCCATTTGCTGCAGGCTTTCCACATTTGACTCTAATTATGCCATGAAATATTACTCCAAGCCATGATACGCACTAGAGAGTTGTCCCACCGGAATCTGTCAAAAGAATTCAAGTCACAACCAGAGTTCAGCATGGTTAACGCAATTTAAAAGAAGAGTTGTGAGCCTACCTACACCAGAAGGCTTCAGTTTCCTCCTGAGGCACCTAATGTTGGAAACCAACCTAAATTATTAATCATCAATTGCAGATCAATCCCACCATCCAAATCCAACCTGCAACATCAATGACAGTAGTCAAAATAACAGATATGCATCAAACCCATCAGAGCAGCTAGCACTTCTTCCTCTTTTCCTCCAAAGCCTCATAAATTAAGCAAGCTCGGCGTGTCCTCCCGACCTGCAAAGCAATCAGAAATTCAAGAATTAAATCAAAGTTGGGAAATATTTATCATGACGAAAAGAAGAAACAGCTGACTATGGGGGAGAACCGGCATGGCATCTCTAGTCTATCTCAGATGACATTTTCCTGCCAAGTAGTAAATTCACTCCAGCCCGCCTTCGTGCCATTTCTGTACACCTTCCAGCATGCTTCCGTCATCATGGTTCCTTCACAACGGTGTCATCTAGCCTGCAGAATTTTAAACACAGGATTAAAACGTGACCACATGATATGCTTATTTTCATACTAGCAAGCTTCACCACAACAATAAAACATCAGTTCCATTTTACACCATCTGTTATCAGGTCGTGCAGAAGTCATACCTCTTCCAACAGGTTTCGCGCATCTTCGTTCTTCAACTGGTTGAGGCTGAATACTCTCCACCGAAAGGACATTTTATGCTGCAAAATAAGTCTCCAACAAGTCTTTACATGCTGGTTTCAGGAGCATGAACTTCGGTCACACTGCTGACGGTTATGATTAAGCTACGAGCAAATATCGAAGCCACCACAAGTGAGGTCAACCGAATCAGGAAATTAAACCAGTTTCAGACTCGAGAAATGGACCAAAAGGAAATGCCTAATTTAAATTCTGTAATGTGTAAGGAGCAGAGGTACTACCTAGCCTTTGTATCAAAGCCGAGTATGCGACGGTTACTCTCAGACCAACATGATTCGCAAGACCTCTGTGAATTTACCACAGAGAATTAGCAGGAAATATTCACATTTTCATTCGTAGTGAAATCGATATGAGTTAAGGAGACCGTGACCAGACCGAAAGAGATTTCTCAAAGTCGCAGCCATTAAATTATATCGGCAATAAGCTTCGATGCATCTCGTTTCTCCAAGAACATAAATCCAAGTTACAGTGAGTTACACTATAAGAAGACGAGCTACACTATAAGAAGACAACCTTACAGGACTCTTGATATACCACCAATTATTTGAGCACTTGATACAAGCTTTTGTCGGGAAATTGCTAAACAACTTTGTCAATCAAAGAGATAGAAGGCGTGCAGAACAGGAACAACAATTATCTGGATCTTGTGAGGAAACGAGAGCGTGAGAACACTTCCTTGAAGAATCAACTTGCACCTACAGGTTTGAGAGACCGTTTATCTTCAAATCACCCAAAGGTCGATGATGAGTATCCTTTACAAGCCAAGCAACTGAACATGTTTTTCCAAAGCAACCGTACACTCCAAATACCATCATACACATGAGAACAGAGATGAAGTTTGAAGGTATACCCTGCGAACGCTTGTAAACTTTTCCATGGAAGCCTCTCTTCTCCAATACACGCACCAAGCACAATTCTCCCCCTCTGGGCCTCTAACTCTTTCTCCAGTCCAACTCGGTTATTATCCACACCTGTCAAAGTACCAAATACGAATTAGCAATTTTCTTGGGAGAATATTCCACAAAAAGCCAAAAGATCCTATCCTAATCACCAAAACATCGAATCTGGACAGTTAAGTATTTAACACAACATATCAGAGTTTGATTTTTCATTTAACGGAAATTAAACAAAATCAGATGAAAGAGGAAAGTTTGCAATTTGGCTCAACCCAATACAGGAAATCCCCAATCAGCATTCAATTGTGATTAACCAAATTCGATCAAGGAATCAGAATTATAGCCTATATAAAGAGGAACAGAAAGCTATCGGAAAAAAAAGAGGAAAAACCTCAAAAACCACAATCCACAACTGAAACCCTATAGATCGAAGAGAGCGGAAAACTTATCTTTCCCACCACCATAAAGCCCTTGTTACGAAGCCGTCACCGGAGTTCTTTGTGTTTCCGTCCTCGAACCTTCAACTCGTCGAACCTGCCATCTCCACAACCGCTACCGCCACCTCCCCAGAATCGCAACCCGATCGCAACTTCGTCCCCAGGGTAAAGATCCCCTCAATAGATGTTCTGATTTCTCGATTGATGTTTGTTTTGCAGGCCTTGTAGGATTTGAGAGACTGAACGGATTCAAGAGGAGGAATGACGCGAATGAAAGAGAGAGAGGAGCGATTGACGGAACAGAATGAGGAATCGATTTGGGATTCCTTGAAATTAGGGTTCCGTCAAGTTTTTTTTTTCTTTTGTGTTTTATTATTTTATTTTTTGTAATATATTTAATCACTACACACATACCACATGCACACCTTAATCCCACGCTTAACTCTCCTAACCAGTTTTTTTTTTAATTATCTAATCAACATTTTTAAAAAAAAAAGGGCTAAGTCACCCTTTAATTATTTTTAAAATTAAAAATTAAATAAATTTGTTCTTTAATCATCTTTAAAAAAAAAATTAATAAATCATTTTCTTTACAAAAATAATAATGTGTTTTAAAAATCTATTTCATAACAACCAAAATAATAATAATAATTATTATAACAAACTTTTATCTAATTTAATTCAAATCTTTTAGTTGATTATATTAAAAAATCGTTAATTTCTTATTATTATAATATTTGGATTAATTTTGTTTATTCTTATTTACTAACCCATTTATATTCTAATCATGCTTATTATTTTGTTAAATATTGCTTACTAACCCCCTTTATTATTTATTATTGCTTATTTATATTTTATTTATCTTTGCTATTTAATTATTTTGCTTATTATTTTGTAATTGTTTCTTGGATGTAAAGTTGTTTAATTATTTAATTATTATTATGGTTAGTAATTAGGGAGTGTAACAACATGTATGTAATATTAAAATAAATTTAGATCACTTTTAAATAAAGATAATTAAAATAAACACGTCACACACGTAAGTCGATTTTAATCGCCGTCTCACTTCCTAAGGATATCCCTCAAGTTGCCTACGAATAATGGTTAAGTGGGGTGTATAAAGCAAGTCCCTCAAATAGAAAAAATCATCAAAGTCCCTTATGGTTGCCTTTACGAATCGAGTCCCTTTCGAAAAATGATGATGGTCCCTTATATGTGCTTATTACATCCCACAATGGCCTTCAAAGTCAAATTGTCCCTCACATGTCCCTTAACATCCAAAGTAAGGACTACCTACTCCATTATAGTAGGGATAGTCTTACTAAAGGAAAGAGTAAAGAATAAGAAAGACCTTTAAACATTAGGGTAGGTTACTCCTAGGTGCTTGCTCACTTCAAAACTGTTTCACACTTAAACAAATTTTCAACAAGTTTTCAAACAAGTTCTTAACACATCCTTACATGGATTATTTATTAACTATTCTGAAAATTTTCTATTCACACACTACACTTTCAAAACAATTCAAAAGTGAGCTTAAGTACCTAAGAGCCCATGGATAACCATGGATGAAAAGGGTGCTAACACCTTCCCTTTTCATAACCTACCCCCCGGACCCAAAATATTCTCTAAGGTCTTTCCTGTTCTTTTATAACCTTTCCTTATGGATAAAATAAAAGTCGGTGGCGACTCTTGCTATCCGCAACATTGTTTAAAGTCAGTTCTCCCACCGTGTTACAGAACTGGCGACTCTGCTGGGGATCTATTTAAGAGGGGTACCCTTAGGAATTAAGATCACTTTAAATTGTTTGCCTTGTTTGCTTTATTATTATATTGTTGGGGTGCTCTTATATGTGAAAGGTCCTAACCCGGATCTAGTGTACCTTAGGTAAATGGCAATAGACCAAGGAAACTGTACGACGTATATCGATACGGTTGATCTGGTGGCCATAGTTAGTGCGACTTCTTGGTTGGTGCTTATATTCCTTAAGTCAAGTTGAGGATAATATTGAGGCTGCCATATGTTGTCAATGCACTAACTGACTTTTAGAACCCTAGTTAACTCATCTTGGCCTTTAGAAAGTAGTGAGGTAACCGGCTTTGGTGCAGACTGAAGTTGGTTGACACTCGATACTACGCTCATTGAGATCTTAAACTTGGAGGGTTTTGGTTGGCAAGTAAGCTGCCTTCTGAACAACCACCCTTGTGAAGGATCAATGATATTGAGATCCCTTAGAACCTGGTTACTTTTGTAGGACAGGATGAACCATCTAACTTCAGGGGAGGGTACTTGCCTTTGAACCTCATGCAAGCCTTTAAACCTAGGGCTATGGTGTGACTTGTTTGTGTGTGCCACATGTTTGTGATTGAGCATGACATCATGACATCATCATGCATCATAAGCATATCATTTTCCCTAACCATTTCAAGGACCAAAGGATTTATCTTTGTTCTTTGTTGCGGGTCATGGCTTCTGCTCGTAGAAACACCATCAGGATCAACTTTGTAGGGATACCTGCTAAGCTCAAGGAGTTGGTTTCCCTAGTGCCTGATCATTCCCAGTTCAACAAGAGACATGGTCACTTATTGGATCTAGTTACTTCAGGGTTCAGTGAAGACATGATGAGTGTGCTGTTTCAGTTCTTTGACCCTAAACACCATTGCTTTACATTTCCTGATTATCAGCTGGTTCCAACCATGGAGGAGTTCTCTAAACTTCTGGGTATACCTGTTCTTGATCAGAAGCCATTCACAGGCTTAGAGAAGGAGCTTAAACCAGAAGTTATTGCTGCAGCTCTACATCTGAAGAAGTCTGACATTGTTCTAGAGACGAGAAGTGGAGTTAAAGGTATTCTTGCCAAGGTATTAGTGGATAAAGCTCAAATGTTCTTGAAGGCTATGAGCTACGATGCTTTTGAGGAGATCTTAGCCTTATTGATTTATGGCTTAGTGTTGTTCCCCAATCCTGATCAGTTCATAGACGTTCATGCCATCAACATATTCCTGAGTCACAATCCCGTGCCTACCTTACTTGGAGACATCCTACATTCTCTTCACACCCGTACTACAAGGGCAAGAGGAACTTTGATGTGCTGCATACCTTTACTTTCTAGGTGGTTTATTTCTCACCTTCCTCGCTCAGTAATGAAGGATGAGCAAGGGTTCAGATGGTCCAAGAGGATCATGTCACTTTCTCACTCAGACATCCATTGGTGCTCCAGATCTATGGAGAATGTCACCATCATTGACCGTTGTGGGGAGTTTCCTAATGTACCACTTCTAGGCATAAGAGGAGGCGTCACCTACAACCCATCTCTAGCTTTATGACAGTTTGGTTACGCCCGGAGCGATGGTCCACATGACATGTTGATTCAGGGCATTGTGTTTGACTACGACAACGATCTTCAGGGTTACCGTCAGAGATTCATCCGAGCTTGGGGAAAGGTAAACAGGATTGACAGCAAGACACTGGAGCCTAAGTACACTATTCCTATGGAGGCTTATCTCAGATGGGTACGATCTCGTGCTCAGACACTCATGATGCCATATCCTGCCGTCCTACCA
>CAWUDS030002384.1:0-48644 GCA_963859935.3 Lathyrus sativus | reverse complement strand
AAAAAAAACATATTCACGTTTTTATTTTCTAGAACACTTATGGTACTTTAAAGGCGATCTTTTTTTTTCTTTTTTTTGAATTAGGCCATCTCCATTTTAATTGATCAGAATTTATTCGTCCTTCTTTTAATAATCGATATGTTAATTATATATAAAAAAAGTATTTTATAAGTTAGTGATTTTTAAAAATACTATCTCTTTTCTTTTATATATATATATATATATATATATATATATATATATATATATATATATATATATATATATATATATATATATATATAAGAGACAACTTATTTTTTAAATTTATTGAATAATTAATGTATTTGGTCAATTTATAGACTAGATACATTGATTATTTAATGAACATAAAAAGTGAGTTGTGTCTTATAAAAAGAAACGGATGTAGTACTAAAAAAAAATAGTAATAATAATTATATGATGTATAATTTATTCTATTTTAAATAATAAATTCTCAAATTTAAATATAAAACATTTTTTTATAAGATTAATTTTTTTTAGTAGTAATAAAGTCTCTTGCTTGTGTGTTAGAGCAAATTGTAATCTTGATTGGTTATAGTGAAAATCTCTTCTAAGTAAAATGAGACTGGTCTACTATCTGAAAGGAACTAGGATAACTTTGTATGTTATTCTTTCTTTCTTGCATTTTATATTCGTTGCATATCTCTAACTAACTCGGACTCTATAAGCTTGTGCTTAGAATCTGACTTAAGAGTTTTAACTAAAAGAAAAAGAAAACATAATTTAACCCCCCTGCTTGTGTTTTCTTACATTTATTTAGCATCACATAACGATCTGTGCTTAACACTTAACATTGGTACAAAAAAGATCCTGAGAAAAACATATTGAAAAATGTCTAGTGTTTTCGAATCTGGGGGTGGTACTCCTATTCCACGTGTTGCTATAAATCATGATTATAGTAATCCAGAAAAGAACAACTCTGCAGTTAGACCACCAACTTTTAGTGAAGACTCTACTGAGTTTTAATGGTGGAAGAGAAAGATGTATACTCATATCATAGGCCTTGATTATGAGTTGTGGTATATTCTAGAAGATGGCATTATATACCAACCAATGGAGTTAGAATGGTGTCTGATAGAAAAGCTCTCACACCAGCTCAGAAAAAGGTCTATAGAAAACATCATAGAGTTAGAGGTATCTTGGTTGAAGCTTTACCTCATTCAGAGTACATCAAAATCATTGCCAGGTCTACTAATAAGACCATTCTTCAGTTACTTGTGTTCTACTTTTGAAGGGAATCAACAAGTTCAAGAAGTTAAGGCTAACCTTTTGGTTCAACATTATGAGCTATTCAAAATTAAGGAGGATGAAGATATTGAAAATATGTTCTCTAGGTTTCAAGTTCTTGTATCTAGACTTCAGGTTTTGAACAAAAGCTATACTACATCTGATCATGTAAAGAAGATTCTTAGGAGTCTTCCCTTCAAATACAGATCTAAAGTGACGGCTATGTAGAATGTTAAAGACTTAAACACATTAAGTCTTGAAAGTCTCATCAGTAATCTTCAGAGCAATGAGATGGAGCTCAATGGAGATGAACATGTCGAAAGGTCAAAGCCTATTGCTTTTAAATCTATTTCGAGAACAACAAAGGCTCCTCAGTCTGGGAATCTGAAGAAACATCTCAAGCAAACGATTCAGAAGATGACTCAGATGATGAGGAAATGATCTTCATTATTAGATGGTTTCATTATATGACCAAGGAGAACAAATTATTCTCTGTAAAAATAGTGGCTTTAGAGGATCTGTCTCTAGTGAAAAGATGGATGAATAGAAAGGATCCTTCAACCGCAAGAAGATTGGTCACTTCATTGTTAAATTTCCTAAAACCCAAAAGGATATACCAAAGAAGGGAAACTTTAAGAATGATAGATTTAAGAGAAGATTCAAGAAAAGTCTCATGGCAACATGGGATAAATTAGACAACCAAGAAGAATTTGAAAAGGATGAAGACCAAGCCAGCCTTGCATTGATGGCTCTTACATCTTCAGAAGTATATTTTGGCTTAGTCTCTTGCTCAGAGACCGATGAAGAGGATGATATATTCAAAGATAAGCTAAAATCTATAAAAAAAAAAATGAAACTATAGAGAAAGAACATATTTCTTTAGTAAAGTAAGTGTCTAACAAACCTCTTGATAAGCATGAAATAAATCTTCAAGAACTTCTCATAAATGGCTTCAATAAAACTAAACTTGCTTACATGACATATGTAGTAAGTAGAAATAAAAGGGGGGGGGGGGGGGGGGGGGGTCTACGTTACTCCAAAAAACTTTTAATCCAAGGCTTGAGACCTTAAGTATATCTAAAGACCTTTCCTCTTCAAGCTCTGCTCAAAATAGGCCTGACTCTTATTTTGCATATGCGGCTGAAAATAAAAGGTTATGATTCAGATGGAACCTAAAGTTGTTGAATCTAAGGTTCTGAAGAAACCAGAACCTAAGGCTCTATAGTAAAAAAATATATGAAGAAACCAGAACCTAAGATAATAGAAGCTAAAGTTATTAGAGGTGTAGAACCTAAGGCAAAGGTCTATTCAAGACAACAAACTTTTAAACAAAAGTCTTAAATAAACCCAAACCTTGTCATATGAGAGCAAAGGTACAAAACAAGAGGAAACCTATCAAAACTAACCATAAAGGACCCATAAGAGTATGGGTACCAAAATCTTAAATTATCTTTGTTGTAGATATGTTTCAAGGGAAAAGAAAAGAAGTAGTCATGGTATCTGGACAATGAGCCTCGCGAAATATGACAGGAGAAAAACTTATGTTCCAAACCCTAACTTTGAAAGAGGGAGGAAGTGCGGGATTTGGAGTAAACCAAGAAGGAAAGATCATTGGTATGGATACTATTGGTAACTCCTCTATTTTAATTTATAATTTCTTCCTTGTAGATAGACTCAAACATAATCTACTAAGCATTAGTCAATTTTGAGATAGTGGTTATGAATTCTTATTTGATCAGAATAGTTGCATAGTCATGAACAAATCTAACAAGTCCATAGTTGTCGTACCCCAATATTTGACCTCTCTTGTCTGACCTCTTTTTTACCTTTTTGCATAAGCATATGCATTTGCAATTCCAGCATACGCATAAGCATTTCTACCTGTGGATTTATTGCAGGTATATCCAAAGGTCCAGAGAATCTTAAGGCTATGGTCGATTGTATCCCAAAAAAGTCGACAAAGCATCAATACATGCAAAAAAGAAGCACGAAACCATGACCAAAGTACCTCATTCCAAGCCAAAAAAGAGGATTTTTTACTGTGGTAAACGGTTACCCAAATATGTGTAACCGCTTACACCTTCATTTCCAAGCCAAGGAAAGCGCATTTTGGCTCTAGTAACCAGTTACCAGGATTAGGGTTACTACTTACACTTGCTATTTTTGCTGTTTTTCAGTAGCTTTTCCACATTGCAGCAACTTCTATCCTATTACTTTGGCATAATTCATTCTAGTATCTTGTGGAAGGTTCTAAGCATGTGACTAAACCAGAAAATATCAACTACATTTGCTCCAATACCTCATCATCAATAAGGTTTATCATGCACCCTCACTTTTACTCATTTTGGATCACTTGATCTTTGAGTTGCATTGGAATTCCCTAACTGAGTCACCTAATAACTAACTGAGTTAGGCCCCAACTCAGTGAGTTAAGCCTAACTAACTTCAAACCAAGTGTCAAACCTCACATAACTACCTCCATACCAACTTCCAAGCCTCCACTCACTCTAAGCCTATGGTTTGTATAAGAAAACCCCTCACATTGATGAAAGGGACCTTGGCCATAATCTTCATTCTCTCATTTTGCATTGAATTTTCTGCAACATTTTCTCTCAATCATCACCTTCTTCTTCCATAAACCTCATAAAAGCTCATTCACCATTAAAGCTTAGAAAGATTTGCATTGAAGCTTTCTATTCTTTGAGCTAAACCTCCATTCTTCTCCATTTCATCACTGAATTATGTAGCAACAACAACATTCCTTTCATTTCAAGCCTTGGAAGCTTGTTATTGAAGGAGTTTTGGTGCAAGTTTTGAATCAAAGCAATTATCACATTATTTTTGGTTTTCTCGCAACGGATTGCTAAGATCTCTGGATTTTCTGGTTTTCTAAGCTTCTCTTCATCACATTTTTATGACAATAATTACCATGGCAAATCTTAGTCTTGTAAGTTAGTGAATTTCGCTTAATTTACCACTTTCGATCAATTCCGCATTTTCGTAATGTAGTGCTTAATTGTTGCTTCTCTACTTGTATAATTGCTTTGCATGTTTGATTCTATTAGTTCTTGATTTCTCTAAATTAACATGAATTTTGCATCTGTTTCCATGTTATGTTACACTATTATTACATGCAATAAGTGATTCTAAAAAGTTCTTTTCGAAATTTTGTTTTTGCTGTTTTGCAGGTGTAACCGGTTAAACCCCTTGCCTGCTGTTGAAGCGATAAAGCGGGAAGCAAAATTATTTTCATAAGAACTACCTCCAGGATTTATACGGTCTCTATAGGGATCGATGCGAGTGAAAGAATATCGTTCGATAATCTCTACATCTCTAAGCTTTGGTTTGAATGGTTTTAAATAGTAAGATGCAAAAGAAAAACATATGAATAAGAAAATAAATACATTATTAAGACATGAGAAAAATTATCAAGAGTTGCATTTTGTTCTACCCATCATGTACTAAAAAATCTATGGATCAAATGCATGCAACTTAAATCACTCGTCAAAACCCCCACGCATCGCTCACAATAAGAGGTTATATCTAGCGTAAAAGTCGAGAGATCAACCACGTTATCTCGTAGGTGATGTCTCATGCAACTAAAAAACACGGAGCATTAAGATCCGACACACCCATGTGAATATTAGACCGCTTCCTACAGCCAATAGACGCACATCTTAGGTCGAGTTTGAAAAGTATATGTCTATAGTGAATCAAACATATTAAGATAGATATTAAATCAAAGATAACATCAATTAAGAGTTGTAAAAGAGTTTTATACAAAATCCATAAATATACATACAATCAAAATAAGCTTACATACAAAACCCCAAAAATAGAGGGTACAAAGAGAAGAGAGAAGATGAGCAAGAATCTCTCAGTTTGTCAACTCTGATTGAAGTGGATTCGACTCCGGATCGTTAAGATGCATCCTCCAAGTGTTGTTTCTGAGCTAAAGCTACTAAAGAATGTGTTTGATGAAGTTGGAGTTAAACGTTCCCAACAACATAACCTAAAAAATGCTGAAAAGTGACTAAAATAGGGGTTGGAATAACGCGAACCGCACTATGATGGCGCTTAGAGCCATTAGCAAAATCAAGTTTCTTGGTTTCTTCATAACTTTCGAACCGTAACTCCAATTGACGCACGGTCGGAAGTGTTGGAAAGCTTATTCAATGCTTTATACGACAATGACAAAACATCCTTGCTTGAATACCTACAAAAATGAGATAAACTAAAATGATAAAGAATGGTATTTATTACAACCGCGTTAAGCGCCCTCACATCGCGCTAAGCGCGATTTCACTTAAAGTACCCTTAAACCACTAAGTGCAGTAAAGAAAAAAATACTCCAGCTACTGTCATCTAGTTCCTAGTGCATTAAAAGTTGCACTAAGCGTGAATGCCAGCATTTTGTTGGTCAAAACTGCATTTGAAGCATCCCTCTTAGCTCAAACGGGTCTGTACTTCAACCATACATTATTACCTATAAACACAGATGAAAAACTGTCAAACTCAACAATATGTACACAATATCTCAAAATATACAACAATATGTAAATTATATAAAATGTATATAAAAACAGGGGATTATTAAAGGAAAACAAACAAATCAAGCAAATAAGTGCCAATTATTCACACTAAAAATCAGTACATTTTAGCATTTATCAACTCTCCTTAACTTAAACTTGTTTTTCTTCAAACAAGAATCGATCAGCTCAAAGAAACAAAAGCAATTATCAAGAAATCATGCTCAATAAGTCTTTACAAATGGAAAACAAATTTATGGTACACAAATCAAAAGTACACGTAAGACAATGCTTACCACTAAACTACAATGAAACAATGACTATGAAACAAATTCTAAGTACAAAACAAGTTTCTAAAATTCTAAGACAATTCAATGTTCAAAAATGAATCACACCTAGCACACACTTTATCAATAAATGAAAAAAAAACCATGAGGGTCTTAACTCTCACCCAACAATCAAGCTAACAACAAGTGAAATTATGCATTCATCAAGAAAAAATAATCATATTGAACAATATGAAAGCAAGAATCACAAGAACTTTCAAGGGTTGTAATTGGGCTTGGGTAACAAAGAAGGGTTATTTCTAAAGTCAATGAAACGAAATTGCCTAAACCTATGAGAGAAATTAAATCACACACATTCAAGCAATCAAAAATTTTATTCGCCATCACTTTTCTCATTTGCTACAACCTTGATTTTATTCACACACGTTTTTTTTTTCTTTTTCTTTCTCTTTTCTTTTTCTTTTTCTTTTCCTTTTTCACATTTTTTCTTTCTTTTCTTTTTCTTGGCTCCAACCACTTATTTCTTTTCAACCATAAAGTAACTAACATATAAGCAACTAAACATTGTTTTCCCCAACTTGAAAACAACCGAACATGTAATGTGAATGCTCTCAACTTTCTAAGACAAGGAAAACAAAATCAAACCACAAGTTATAGCTGAAGGGTCAAGTGTTTCAAGAAACAAATTCAAAATCCATACAAAAAAAATCAATGAAAAACTAGTTAGTTATTTACGAATGGGGCTATCAAAGGGGCTAACAAATTTCTGCGCACTCACAGGGTAAATTACTTTTGTTAGGTGGTTATGCTCAAATTCAAAAAAATACCTCGATCATTTTCATGCTTTCATACAAATCAACACAAGTATAAGATTAAACATAATAAAACCGATTTAAACAAGAATGTCGGTCTCTGTTCAAATCGTAGTTAAATGGGGTTTTTGTTATCGTCTCCATAGGGATTGCATATATTTTGATGCTTGCCTTTCAACAGTTTATCGTTTCAAGAATAAGGGTTTTCAAAGTTTTGTTCATAAAATTGTCACGTTTTTAGTAGCAAAGCTTATAAGTTCTAAATATGTTTGTTAACAAAGTATATCAAAAGTAGTTTTTATCTACCCTAATTTATATGTATTCTTTCAATCTTGCATGTGAAGTCGGATCCGATTAATATCGTCATACATTCTCTCAACACCATCTATGTCTAGAGCAGTATCGTGAGAAAAAACGTATTCATCGCTACACGATTTCTCCATATTACAACCAGTATAGTAAGCTTTAAGTTCAACACAAAGCAACTATCGACCATAGACCAATTTCTCCAATCTATAAACCGATAGATGAATATTTTAGGTCAAGTTTTACAAAATCTACGTCTAGAGTTTTACAAAACAAGAATGGATTTTTAAGAACAAAAATATTCATCATATATTAATCATCACTTGTTCGCATACAAGGCCAATCAAAAGAAATACATACAAACTATTGGTAGACTATCTCTACCTCTGATACAAAGGAAATTAGCTTCCCATAACCATGGTAGCTTGCTTTACAAGTCTTGGAAGAAGATGAATGAGCATTCACGTCGATAAATCGAATTCGGATGCGAATCCAGCTTCTATTTGCAAAACATCACCTTTTGGTGAAGAAAATCTGAGAAATGAAGTTCTTGTGTGGAAAAATGGGTTATCACCCCCCAAAATAGTGAAAAGTAGTTATATAGTACTTTTAAAATACGTCACGTTCGCAATGCAAATGATTTCTTTGCTTGGTGGAGTCCCTTTTAAGCACTTGATGTGCCTCTGAATAGTTAAATCGCCCCTGAGAAATATTTGAAGTCCCTTCTCAGCATCCTTAGGATCAGCTACACCTGCCCCTTTACCAAAATGTGGCATGGTCTCAGGCCAACCAGCATGAGCTAAGAACTTCTTCCTAGTCATCATCGAACGCTCTACAGAGGGCTCTCTATACTGCATCTATAATACCTGCATAAAATCATGAATATCAATCATGGCGCGCTGAGTTGCCGCCATCTACTCCCAGTTGTAGTTACAGATCTCCCTTTGGAACAAGTCAAAGCCCAAGGAGTCTGCAACTCCATAACCAGAAGCATCACCAGCTCTTGAACCTATACCAGTATCAGCACCAACACTAGAGGTATGTATTCCTCTCATACCCTTCGGCTTGCAAAACTTATCCACATAATTATCATTGATAGCAGCCGGGATCGTCAGTTGACAACGGAAGGCTAGCTTAACCCTCGAATGCATGCACAAAGCCATGATTAGACATGGAAAGACCAAGGGGCAACTAACTCGAGCCCCTGATCTAAGTCCTTGTTCCATAACAGCATGCATCTCATCAACAATGGTTCTAGCTACATCAATCTAAACATGAGCCAAAAAACTATGAACCAAGTGTGCAACCGGAATGACCATAGTGGAGGTATGCGACTTCAGCTTGATGTTAGTTAACACCAAGAGAAGTATTAACTGAGCTAGCGGTCGCATATCCTCCTTGTGGTATCTTCTAGTAACCCCAGACGGGTTCAACTCCCCCGATTTTCCCTTTAATAATAATGCACCAGAAATGGCATCTGCGTCTCTGTGCATCCTCAAAGTTTGATGATACTCATCAATTTCTTCTTCTCCCAAGGTGAGAGGCTTACCTAAAATAATATTAATGGTATCTCGATCAAATTTCACCTGTCTTCCACAAATTATAGTAGTCTAAGAAAATGGCTCATCGTCATCTGGCAGTGCATTGGCGTAGAACTCCCTTACGAGCTCTACATTGTAACTGTCATAATGTATGATTAGCTTGTCCCACTTCTTGCTGTGAAGGATTCTCGATACCGTTCGGTAGGAACCTTGTGGGTTAATCTTAAACCTCTTTTTCTGGAAAAATGCTCCTCTTCACCAGAGCAACATAAGCTTGCTTAGCTCCTCTGAACCTCTCAGCATCAAATTGGATTGGTTGCGGACGGGATGTACTTACGAACTTTCTTTTCTTGGACGTAACTACCTTTGGAGGTGCCATCTACACATTCACCAAACAAAACCAGCAAATTAAACACATGATAAATTAGTGAGAAACCAATGCTAAAAGAATCAGCACAAGAAACTCAACACAACTAAACAAATAATTTTTGCTGTCATGTTCGCCAAGAGTTCGCTTAGCGAACATTAGCTCCAGGTTCGCTGTGTGAACTCAACGTGAACTCTGTGAATTTCCAAAATTGCAGGTTCTGCCTACATCCAAGAAGATCAAATGCATAGCTAATTTCCTACATGCAATCTTTTCTATTCATGTTACACAATGAGTATCAAGCATCATCACTAACAACAACATTTGTTCAAGCAAAGATTAAGAGTTCATAAGGGTTTAGTCAATTTCACATTTAACTCTAACCTAAGAAAACTCAACTCTCACACTTTTAACATACAAAAACTACTATGCAGTGTAATGGGAACCAATAATAAACAACATGCAAACAGATTCACACAGCCTAGGAGCAAGTTTCTAACAAATTCACAAACCAACCTAAAATTCTGGTATCAGATATGAGATGTCGAAAGAGATGTCACGACACTAATATCTGAATAATTACCAATATATGAACAAGATAAAATGCAGTTAAAAATTTTAAAGACACACAAGCAATTGTTAACCCAGTTCGGTGCAAGCACACCTACGTTTAGAGGCTACCAAACCAAGAAGGAAATCCACTAAACATAATTAGTTTGAAGATTCTCAGCAAACTCTCTCTAGTTTACAATCTTCGTACATAATCTCATTCCATGTAACGTCTATCTAAGACACTCTCAAATATGAGACACCTCTCACTCCCCCTCAATCACATGAAGTGATAAAAACAGAAGATAAAAAAGTAGAAGACACACTTTAAGGACAACACTTGATCTTGCTTAAAAGCTTCAATCAAGAACAATGAACTCAGTCCAATTCACACATCAAACTGATGAATGAATGGCTCATAAATAATAAAAACACAAGAAGGTAAAACCTTATTCCTTAAGCAATGCACACTCTCAACCCTAGCTTCTCTAATCTTCAAATAGAATTGTAAAGTCTTTATATAGAAACATTATGTGTGGGCTTGGGCATTAGCAAAAACAAACTCTGGTTTGATAAAATCAAATTAGATGATTCTTTAAATCTTTTCTTCAATAAGGGCATAGAACCAAATCAGATTTGATCAAATCAATTTTCAAATCTTCTCAAGATTTTCTGCATGAAAATAGGACAAAAGATTCCACAATAACTCCAAGAATTATACAGCAGAAACTCTTTTGCTTAAAGAAAATCTCCACCTTGATTTGCACCAGCAAAATCTCTCACCAAAAAAGTACAAAAGGTTGCACAAAAACGCAACAGACAAAACATAACATTCTGACTAAATGTTCTATAAATATATGTCAGGACATCATACTTGACATCATGAACTAAACCCTGCAACAACAAAAAGAACCACCTGCAGGATGTTAAGATCACATGTCAAGACATCCTATAGGACATCTTGTGATAACACCAAGTTTTACCAAAATTGCTACCAATCAAAGAACTAACACAACCCTAACAACATTTTTCTAATAAGAACTAGGGAAAGAATAGAGAAACTCAAACCTAAATTGTTTTGGGAGGAGAGTTTGGAAATTGTAATTAATTCTGGAAACAACCTAACTTGAATGGGTATAATGGTGAGCGGAAAAATTGTGTGTGATGTGCTTTTATGGAAAGTATAGAGACAAGAGGGAAAATTCTGGAAACAACCTCATGCTCAAATGAGAATTTCTCTTTGGAGGCCTTGATTAACCAAAACCCTAATTTGGTACCTCAGATGAACTTGGGGCTTGATTGACTTGAGGTGATGTAGAATTATGCTTGATTCTTGATGAAAGAGGCCTTTTGATCTTTATGAATGAGTGAGAGACTTGATAGGTTGAAAATCATGCTTATTCTTTGATAATTCATCTGCTTGAGCTTTAGGGGGATCACTTAACTTGTGAAGCAAGTAAGCACACATATCTTGTACTTGCGGTTGGGTTAGAGATGTATGAAAGTATATTCATATGATATGCAAATGATGTGGGATTTTAGGGTCAAATTTTAGGGTATGACAAATGCCCCTATTTAATCTTTTTGGACATGAATCATGAATGATGAAAATATGTAGTCATTCAAGGTAAAAGAGGATTAAATATCAGAATAGCCGAAATTTTGACTGCGAATGTAGATGATATGATAAATTGAACATTGAAAAATTCCTAATACTAGAACATGTTTATCCATCTTCTTTTACTAAGTAATCCTACTTAGAAAATGTGAAACTTCCCCTCGGTCCCGGTCTTCAACTATGGAACTGGTCTTTGTTTCTCGAAATAAACTTCCTCTCGATACTGGTCTTCAACCATGGAACTAGTCTCAGTTTCTTCTTATCAAGTCTTTCTCTTGACAAGGTTTAGGTAGACAAGCTTCTAAAATGATGATCACTTTCTAGATTAATACATTTTCTGGAGATCTTCGAGGAGATGCAGGCTAATTATCCTGTAGGACAAATTTCGAAATCTGTGACCGTCTTCATCAAACTTCTCGCTGTAATTCACTTAAGGAGATGTCATTTGATGGAAGTAAGCTTCATCATACTTCTCTTCAAGACTCCTTTGGAGAGATGCCATAGGACGGGAAAAGGCTTGATAGTAGACTTACTGGAGAATGCCATAGACTGTAATGTAGAGGTTTGTAAACTTCTCTGTTGAGACGCCATTTGCTTGGGGAGATTTCATCTTACTTCCCTTTGAGACTTCTTCGGAGAGGATGCCATGTGATATAGGACAATTTTGAGGTGGTGATAACTTTGTTGAAAGACAGACAAACTTCTCAGGAAGAGATTGCCATTTGTCGACCCACTGAGAATTTTTGGGACAAGAACAAGCTTCTTAAGAGATTGCCACTTGTTTTGTTAGGCGTAGATTCGTATGAGGATAAACTTATCTTTGATGGTGATAGACAAACTATTCTGAAAGAGACTGTTATTTGTCGATTGGTAGATACTTCTTGGGAGATGTGATGTCCTTGATACTAAGAAATTTTGTAGAAAATATTTCATTGAGGATTTTCGTTTACATGGGAAAGAAAATTGTGTCTTTGCTGGTGGAAGAGTAAGGTTCCAATAGATGTCCTTCTCCCTTAGAGGTTCAAGTTAACAAAATGGTCAAGGATCAATTTCAATCCAGAAAGACTGTGTAAAGGAAAATACTTCCAGATGAGGAATGAACTCAAACTGGGAACTTTATCCTATCCAAATGTGGAAAGGAGAACTAATGTGAAACTTCGACGAGGATAAAACTTAGTGGGTGGGTGTAGCACCCCAAAGTTTGACCTCTCGTTTTCTAACATTGACTGGCTTTTGCTTCGCGTTCATTTGCATCATAATTAGGTCATACTTCATAACCATACTTTGCATTGGTCTTCTAAGACATGGGATCAGAAGTTTCTGAATTAGATCATCAAGTATCAGAGCTTACTTTATTCCAAAGTTGCCAGGCATCAAGGGCTTAGGGTTTCATCAGTTATTGGGTTCAAGTTTGTTGGCAAGCTTATATTCAGTTGGCCCAAGATCAGGGTTTGTTTCTTATCACAAATAGGAGATCAGGTATATCAGGGACGATGGCATAATTTCAAGTCAAGTGTGGTTATTCAGTCATGATGAAGATCAGACGGAAATTTGACCTATTCTTGGTCAAACCATCAGGACACTGCTTCAATCACAAGTTACCTGCGTCGGTGGCTATTTCTTAGTCAATGTATATTCGAGGTCAATTTTCTCCATATTGGAATTCATCAGGTTATCAAGCAACAGTTCATGTGAGATTTGGTCTAAAAGATCAGGTTTATCATGATCATATGTTAAATTGTGCTTCTCTATGGATTTATTTTCCCAGAGGTTTATTCAGACAGATTCAAAGTGATTCAGAATTCTCTTGATCAGAGATTCAGATTCATAATTTGTTTTAAAAAAAGAAGTTCAAGTTTTATTTTTTCGATTAAATTCAGTCAAGGTGTGCGTCAGTGGAAATACAGGCGGAGGATTTATACAAATTCATTAATTTTATTCGATGACCGTTTTCTCATCTAATTTCACCCATTATACACTTCCATATCCAATCCATGTCCGATCAATGTCCGAATTCAATTAACCATTCTTCAAACCCACCTTTCAATTTAATTCATTTTTGTTAGCCATTATTCATTTAAATTATTTCCATACTTATTTTCTAATCCAAATGCATTCATTTATCCAATGTCCATTTGATTTTTAATCCATAAACCAATTGTCTATTCCGTATTTATGAACACTAATCCATTTCTTTTCTTAAAAAAACCCTTTTTTTTAAATCAATTTGAATTTAGGAATTGTGTCCATAGATTGCAAGCCCATTTGCCAAGACCCATTAAGAAGTCTTAATAAATAGAGTTTTAACCTAGTTGGAAAAAAAACCTAGGTCAAGAAAAAGGGAACCCTCACTTTTTCCGTTAGAACTTGCCCTGCTATTCCATTCTTATTCTTCAGCCACAACAACACCTTCATTCACCATTTTGTGAAAAAGAAACTTTCCTACAACACCGTAACAAACACAGCCATACTCATCATTAGAAATGTACTAGTCACCACTTCCAACAAACGGAAACAACAACTCATATGCAGATCTTAACTCGACACAAGCTCAACATCTCCGTGTCAAAGCTTCTTCGATGTTTACAACATAGCTAAGTTTTCAAGTTGTTTCCATGTTGAAGATTGGTGCTCACATGTGTGCATGATAATGAACAATGTTCCTTAAGGTTTGGGTTGTGCAGCTACACCACTTCAGCTTCGTTGCCATGCTGTGATGTGAATAATTCTTGAATCATTGCCAACAGCCTATTTGTAACATTACCATGTCTATCATGAGCATCCATATTCACATCCCATGATGATTCACTCCATGCATCACCATACCAAACTCCCTCTCACTACTCCTCAATCAACTCCACATTCAGCCATGAAACACCTCCCAAGACCGTGACTGAAACTCTTCTATACTCACCACCTAAACAATCTGCACAACAAGGAAGCAAGTTTCGAACCCGACTCAACAACATGGTTACACACGGTGAGTTTGTTGAGTTACCAAGATTAAAAAGGAGAGTATGGGATCTATTGATGGAAGATACATGCTGAAAGCTTCACCTCTCTTTTATAGTTTCAACTTGAAGATGCTTTTGAGAAAGAAACAAGCAACATCCAAGGATAGTATTATTGAAATTATGTCTCAATTGAAGAATGCAATTGATGATTAGTGATACCGTGCCACTTCGAGATTTTGAAGATACACTGGAAGTGAACTAGTTCGTTGGCAAGAGTTACAGTTCAAGACCATTGCTCACATCATCTACTGAAATAATATTATTTATATGGTTAGACATGCTGACGGCACATATGCCAGGTAATATATTCAATTTTTCTAGCTAAATGATGCTTTTTTATATGTGAGTTAATGATACACTGGGGTAAAATAAAATCTTAGTTCGAATGTTTGTTTATCATGCGTGAGTTTGAATTTATTTCAATTTAAATGAAGAAATTTTTGCATGGGTCATAAGATGAATATAAAATGAATTAGAATAGGAACATCATTTGTTTTAATGTGACATTTTGATTAGCATGACATTTGTGAAAGTGCCTTGTTTTGATATTTATCTAATTCTGGATGAGTGAGTTTATTAATATGAAATGCTTATGAAATCTATCGGCAACCGTAGCTAGGTGTGCAAAAAAATCGGTTCACAAGAACCAAATTTAAAATATGGTACATCGATTTCAAAAGTCCTTATTATTTGGTTTAAAAACTAGTTCAAATTCATTTTACTAAAACCATTAAAAAACTGGTGTCCACTTTTTAAAACCTTTTTTGTTTCATGGTCATAAATAACAATTCAGGTAATGTATATGTAATAAATAAAACTTATATATATATATATATATATATATATATATATATATATATATATATATATATATATATATATATATATATATATATATATATATATATATATATATATATATATATATATATATATATATATATATATATATATATATATATATATATATATATATATATATATATATATATATATATATATATATATATATATATATATATATATATATATATATATATATATATATATATATATAGGGGTGTGTAAAATAACCAATAACCATAAACCAAATTCTTATTCAAATTAATTTAAATTTTAAAACCCAATCCAAATTTATATTTTAAATTTGGTGGCCCATTTATCAAATTGACTATGACTATGACTATGACTATGACTATGACTATTACTATCATTATTATTAGTAGTAGTAGTAGTATTATTATTAGTATTATTATTATTATTAGTATTATAATTATTAGTATTATTATTAGTATTATTATTATTATTATTATTATTATTATTATTATTATTATTATTAGTATTATTATTATTAGTATTATTAGTAATATTAGTATTATTAGTATTATTAGTATTATTATTATTATTATTATTATTAGTATTATTAGTATTATTATTAGTATTATTATTATTATTATTATTATTATTATTATTATTATTATTATTATTATTATTATTATTATTATTATTATTAGTGTTGTTGTTATTATTATTATTATTATTATTATTATTATTATTATTATTATTATTATTATTATTATTATTATTATTATTATTATTATTATTATTATTATTATTATATTTTGGATTTTTGTTTTAGAATTTGATTCTATCTTCATTAGTTTTAAATTACACAATATTTTTAAAATTAATTTTAAATTAGAGATTATTAGGATATTGTTTAGTTTTTAATTAGATTTAGATTAATCTTGAATTAAAATTATATTTTTAGTTTTTTTTTTTGAAATTAATTTTGACTTAACTTAAGATTAACTTTTGATTAGAACTTAGTTTTGAATTTATTAAATTTTAATTTTAATTTTGACGTAAGTAAACCTTGTTAATTTTGACTAATTTTATTCTTGATTTTGGTTTTAGTTTTGATTAATTCTTGAGTGTGTTTGTGAATATTTCTTTAATGATACTTGTATATATTTTCCTTGAGGATTGGTATGACTTTGTTCTTGAATATTTACTTGAGTTTCGATACTTGATGTCGTTTGTGATTGATTTAGATAGTGTTTATTTGTGCTTGCTTACATGATCCTTTAGGATTCCTAGTACCACTTAATTTCTGATTAAAGTGGGAGCAGGAGAGACATTAGGTTTTCAATCTTTTTTATGATAACAATTAGGATAGTCCTTCTTTGACCTCAACTTTAGGTCCATCATTTGTATGATAACATTAGGTAGATTTCTCTTTTATCCTAACCTTAGGACCATTTTGTATGATATCATTAGGGTTTTCAATTTCCCTTTAGTGTTTTTCTTTTGAGTCTTCTCTCCTCATCTCAAACAATTCTAAGAGACTTAATAAAAACAATGAACATCGTGCGCCACGAGCCTTAAGCATATGAGAAATGATGAGTGGGGGGTTTCTCCTCACTTGTCTAGAGTGTTTAGTCTATGCCCCTTGGGCAATATGCGACACATTCGCTCCTATATCATAGTCTTTAGTGCAACGTGAATCTCAAACAAATTCAATTCACTTCTCTAAAACTTTTAAACCAAATTCAAATATTCTTTATCCTTCAGGATTGTGTTTCAAAAATCATTTTCAGAAAAGAGTACATTACTTTTCTGTTTTACCGCAAACAGGCATCGACCCTAACTGCTAGAATGAGAACTTAAAGTCACTCATAAAAAAAATACTTAACCAACCAGTGGTTTAGTTTCCTGAACTACGTTTTCTTTGATTTCTCATACCAGATGAAGATACGTAGGCACAGGACGACAATGTCTTGGCGAGCAACCTTCCCCCCATCACCCGTAGTTTTCTGAACTACGTTGACTCTGACTTTCCCATTGCACGAAGGAATACGTAGGCATAGGGCGGCGATGTCCTATCAAGTCTCCTTTTTCTTTTTCCTCCCCCGTTTAGCAGTAGTTTTTAGATAGCACACTCTTTGATTAAACAACAAGTGTGGATTCTATTAAGTACAACAGATGTGAGGGGTGCTAATACCTTCCCCTTGCGTAACCGACTAACGAACCCAAGATTTTGTTGTGATGACCTTGTCTTCTCCTCTCTTTTAGGTTTTCTTCGATTGTTTCCTTTCCCTCTCTTCGGGATAAATAACATTCGGTGGTGACTCTTCTATCTGGTTCCCTATGTGAGTCAACCCTAGCGCTTGTATGTTTTATATCTTTGGGTGTTTATTATTGTGCATATGTATGTTGTGTTTGTTATACTTTACTGTTGTATATTATTGCATTTACATTTTTACTTTCTCACTTTATCATTACTTTTCTATTATGCTGATGTTTCTGTGCTTTTAGGTGGGTTACTCGATGAGAGATAAGCCTAATACCCAGGCTTGAGTATACACATGAAAGAAATCAAACTTACATATTTTACTAGCATAAGAGGTCGGTTCTGAATGTTGAAGTTAACCTGCCTCGCCTTGAAAGTTTGTTGTTGTTCTGCTTTTGTGGGTTTTGAGCTTTCTCCTAATTTCTTTTTCCCTTTATCTTGAAATTTTGGAGCCATTGATGATTTCTGAAGCTTTCTAGGGTTTATGACAGAGAAGAGTAAAATTTGGATTTAGGTGAGTAGAGAAGAATGTTGGTGAGGTATTTAAGGAGTAGGGTGAGTTAATGGATTTTTAAGAGCTTTGACTCAATCTTGAATGAGAAGGAGAGAAGATTGAAGTGAATAAGTAGAATAGGTAAAAATGCCTTTAAGTGACTGAATAAGTGCTTATGAAAGTGGGAAAGAAAGAAAATAATCTATTTTAAGTGACTTTTACAATTCTGGTTTTTTAATAAAAAAAATTAGAAAACATTCCGTAGTAGCAGGTTACCAAGAATGGGTAATCGGCTACCTTATCATAAAAGGCCAACAGAATTGAAAACGAAATAGTGGTAATCGGTTACTCACTTTAGGTAACCGGTTACCATATGCAAAAAACAGCAACTCATTTTCTCTTAACCACCATGAGATTTCCAAAAAGTTTTATTTTAACAAGTTAGTATAAAGTATAATGCACATATTGAAAGGTCAAGCAAGTTAAAATAAATGGTTTTACCTCATGTAAAAATGTAAAAGATGAAAATTGTCAATTTTGAATATAAAGCATATAGTAAAGTGTACCTTAGCATTATTTTAGGAAAAATAATGAATTAATATTGAAGATTTACACATCAACTTCATCTAGGATTCCAAGCTCCCTTCAGATCTTGTAAAACGCTTCTCTTGGAAGAGGTTTTGTGAATATGTCCGCCAGTTGATTATGACTATCTACTAAGGTAACTTCAATGTCCTTTTGTAAAACATGATCTCATAGGAAGTGACGTCAGATATCAATATGTTTTGTCCTTGAATGCATGACAGGATTTTTCTTAATGTTGATCGCACATGTATTGACACACCTTAGAGGAACACATCCGAGATTTAATCCATAATCATGTAATTGTTGTTTGAGCCATAGAATATGAGCACAACAACTTCCTGCTGCAATGTATTCCGCTTCAGCATGCTAAGGGCAACACACGCTTGCTTCTAACAGGACCAAAAGACTAATGCATTTCCAAGAATATGACATTTTCCACTCGTGCGCTTGCAATCTGTCTTACAACCTGCATAATCTGAGTCAGAATAACCTATTAAGTTACAAATACTACCTTTCGGATACCATAATCTAACATTGGTTGTTCCTTTGAGATACTTCATGATCCTCTTTACAGCAGTGAGATGTGATTCTTTTAGATTTTCTTGAAATCGCACACATAAACACACACTGAACATAATGTCAGGATGGCTTGCCATCAAATATAATAGAAAACCAACCATACATCGATACTTTATGATATCAAATGAAATTCTCGATTCGTCTTGATCAACATAAGTTCTAGATCCCATTGGAGTAGACATCGCTTTACAACTATCCATGTCAAATTTCTTCAATAGCTCTTTGCAATGCTTGGCTTTGTTGATGAAGATGCCATCATTCATTTGCTTTATTTGTAATCCAAGGAAGTAATTCATTTTTCCCATCATAGACATCTCTAACTCTCCTTGCATCATCAACGAGAATTCCTCACACATATCTTTATTAGTTGATCCAAATATGATGTCGTCAATGTAGACTTGAACTAATAAAGTATTGTCCTTGATTTGCTTGATGAACAAGGTCTTGTCAACTTTACCCTTTTCAAATCCCTTTTCGCATAAAAATTTGCTGAGTTGATCATACCACGCCCTTGGTGCCTGCTTTAAGCCATAAAGAGCTTTTCTCAACTTAAAGACATGTGATGGATTCTTGAAGTCCTCAAATCCAGGGGGTTGCTTAACGTAGACTTCTTCATTGATGTTTTAGGAATGCGCTCTTAACATCCATCTGGTACAACTGAAAATTCAATGAACACGTATAAGCAAGTAATAAACGAATAGCTTCTAACCTTGCAACAAAAGCGAAAGTTTCTTCAAAATCAATTCCTTCTTCTTGATTATACCCTTATGCAACCAATCTTGCCTTGTGTCGAACAATTATGCCATTCTCATCAAGTTTGTTTTTAAAAACCCATATGGTACCTATGATGTGTTTATCACTTGGCGTAGGAACAAGTTCCCAAACTTGATTCCTTTCGAATTGGTTTAACTCCTCTTGCATAACAATGATCCATTTGTCATCTCCTAAGGCTTCATCAACTTTGGAAGGTTCAAGCATGCATCCTTGAGGTTGAGTCTAGTTGTAACGCCTTGACTAATATCATTAATAACTTTATCAATCGGGTGATCTCTACGTGTTCTCCATTCCTTAGGTAGATCATCATCTTTTGACTTTTGTTGAATCGGTTCTTCTTGATGCTTAGGTTGGTCATTTGATTGAGACGTACCTTCTTTAGGAATATCTACAATATCATCATCATCATCACACAAAAACAACTTTCTCCTTGGAGGGGTTATATTCATCAAATTTAACATGCATAGATTCTTCAATATTTAAAGTTCTTTTATAATAAATTCTAAAAGCCTTACTAGAGAGAGTAGCCGAGAAATATGCCTTCGTCATATTTCTCGTCAAACTTATCGAGATTGTCTTTGTCATTGTTCAAGACAAAGAACTTGCATCCAAAGATATGAAAGTAAGAAATGTTTGGTTTTCTCCCATTGAAAAGTTCATACAAAGTCTTTATAAGAATATGTCTAATATTAACACGATTACTTACAAAGCATGACGTACTAACCGCATCCACCCAAAAATATTTTGGAAGGTTCGAGTCGCTAAGCATTGTCCTTGCAAGTTCCACCAAAGATCTATTCTTCCTTTCTACAACACCATTTTGTTGGGGAGTTCTTGGTGCCGAGAAGTTGTGAGAGATTCCATATTCTTCGCAAAATTCTTCAAAAGAGGCATTTTGGAATTCTCCACCACGACCACTTCTTATGGAAGCAATTGTTAATGACTTCTCATTTTGTATTTGTTTTGCAAACGTCTTGTATACTTTGAAAGCATCACTTTTCTGCACTAAAAAGTAAGTCCAACAAAATCTAGAAAAATCACCAATAATAACCAAAGCATAAACATTACCTCTGAAGATCTTTGTTCTTGATGGACCAAACAAGTCCACGTGTAACAATTGTAGTGGCCTTGTAGTGGACACCACATTCTTTGACTTGAAAGTTGATTTGGTTTGTTTCCCTTTTTGACATGCGTCACACAACTTATCCTTGATGAATTTTATTTTAGGCAAACCAATAACTAGATCATGTTTAACCCACTTGTTCAAATATTCCATGTGTATATGAGCAAATCTCTTATGCCATAACCATGAATCATTATTGTTCGCCATGAGACATTTAACCTTCAAAGACAAATTGTCCAGAGAAATCATAAATATATTATTGATCCTTTTACCTTTTAGCTTTACCTCTTTAGTGACTTTGTTTTCTATCAAGCGTTCATCTTTTGTGAACTTGATTTTGAATCCTTTGTCACATGATTGGCTTATGCTAAGTAAGTCGTGCTTTAGTCCTTCGACATAAAGAACATCTTCAATAGATGTGAAAGGCGGTGCTCCAACTTTGCCTACGCCAGGAATCCTTCCTTTGTTATTTTCACCATAGGTAACATAACCCTTGGACTTAAGCTTTAGATTTGAAAATTTGTTGAGGTCATCGGTCATATGTTTCGAACAACCACTATCATGATACCAAAGATTTGAAGTGGTTTTCAAGCAAACCTACAAAAAAAGTTATTTCTTGTTAGGTACCCAAGTTGCTTTAGGTCCTTCATAATTAGTGCCCTTCTTAACCCACACATAATGCCTGCTTGCTATACTGAAGTTTCTAACATAGCATGCATTAGGTGTATGGCCAATGATACCACAATAGAAACAAGTAGGTACAAAATTACTTTTATATCTAGGAACGAAATATTTCTTTTTTGTAACCTTTTTCTTTTTATGATGATGATGCACAAATTTAGGCTCGCTCACTTTCTCTTTAGAAGTTTGATCACTAGCCTTAACAAATATTGTTTTGTTAGAACTTGGTTTAGAAAATTTGGAATACCCAAGTCCATTTTCTAAACTAATTTTTCCTTTTTCGTATCTTTCAAGAACTCTTTTAAGTTGAACAATTTGGAATGAAAGTGACTCACAATTTTTACATAAAAAGTTTTGTTTGTTTTCACTATCAACCTTTTATTTTTCATTCTTTTCATCTTTTTCAATAGTATTCACTTTTTCTTCTAAAGATGATATTTATTTCTTTTGTGAATATATGGTTTTACACAAAACTTTGCATTCATTTAATAGTTAGTTTATAGCATCTTAAGCATCATTATCATAAAGTGAAAAAGAAGTACTAACCTCATCATTTTCGTTTTCGGAGTGATGAGAAGTCATCAATGCCAAATTTGCACTTTCGTCGCTTTCTGATTTGGATGATGAATAATGTCATTGTCCTCCCAGACAACATAAGCCTTCTTGTTCTTTGTCTCCTTTTTGCTATTGAATCCATTCTTCTTTGAAAGTCTTGGACAATCCGGTTTAATGTGACCTTGCTTCCCACATTCATAACATGTAACATCTTGATTTGATGTAGAAGTCTCCCTTTTCTTGAAGTGTTTCTTCCTCTTTGCATAATTGACGGGTTTGTCACTTTTTTTGAATAATTTTCCAAGTCTCTTAACTAGTAGCATAAAATTTTCATCTTCCTCCGATGCATCATCGTCTTGTCCTTGTTTTGAGTCTACTTTTAAGGCAATGCCTTTAGACTTTTTCTCTTGATGTTCATGTTTCCCAAGATGTCCAAGTTCTAACTCGTGCTCTTGAAGTTTTCCAAAAATCGATGCGGAAGTCATTGTTGAGAGAGTCTTCTTCTCTGAAATTGCCGTAACTTTGGGTTGCCATTCTCTTGTTAAAGATCTTAACACTTTCAGATATAATGCATCATTGGAGAATGTTTTACCTAATGCAATCAAATGATTGATCAAGTGAACAAATCTTTTCTGGAGAGCAACAATGGATTCTCTGGGCAACATACGAAACATCTCGTATTCTTGACTTAGTGTGTTCAACCTTGATCTTTAAACCTCGGTGGTTCCTTCGTGAGTCTCCACCAAAGTATCCCAAATTTCCTTAGCCGATTTGCATTGTGAAATTCGGAAGAATTCATCCATGCTTAAAGCACTTTGTAGAACATTGATAGCTTTCTTCTCATTTAGAACTCTCTTCTTATCATCATTGTCCCATGCACTTTGAATTTTTGGAGTACCGACACCATTTACAACACTAGTTGGCACATGAGGGTCAGTTTCAATAGTTTCCCATATGCCTTCTCCTTGTGCCTCTAGATGTGCCTTCATGCGAATTTTCCAGAAGTCGAAATAATCACCAGAGAACAAAGGAGGTTTATTACTTCTACCACCATCTTTGAACACCAGATTTACGCTAGTGGAAGCCATCTGGATCTTTTAGGAACAAGTTACCTATAATCTGCTCTGATGCCAATTGTTAGTAAGAGTTGCACCTAAGGGGGGGGGGTGAATTAGGTACTTAAAATTTTCCGGTCTTTGATGTAGGATCCTTGTTTTACTTTCCTAAAATTTACTAAGTGAAGAATGCGGTAAATGCGGAAACTAAAGAGACACGACGATATATCTTGGTTCCCCTCACAGTCCGAGAGTACTCCAGTCCCCTTTCAATACGAAAGTGATTTTTCAGTAATTGTTAGATCCTAAAATAAGACATCTACCTAGTCTTTATATACAAATTCTAAACAATCAAACCGCCAAGAACAAACTCTTGGAGTTTTCAACTAAGTCCAACGAGAACAATCCTCTCAATATGGACCTCTTGCTTCCAACAATCCTGGGCAGTAAGGTAACAACCTTACAAACTTAATTCCAATAATCCTAAAACACTAAGTATGTAATCAAAGAGTAAATGAGTAAATTTTGTTTTGAGTAATTTTACAATTATCTTCAAAATATCAATCTTCCGATCGATCTTCTTTTTTGATATTCCAACTCTTATATATCTTAACAAGTTTTCAAGAGGTAAATGAGTGAAACTATAATGAATTTATGAAAGTTGAAGTATGAAGGTTTCACTCTTGAAAAATCAGAATTTTAACACTTGTGCAAATTTGAGAATGAGAGATGAAAAATATATTTGAAATTTTTGCAAAAAGGTTGGATTTAAAATCTGAGTTTAGAAGTATATATATATGTCTCTAAACACCTTTTTAGAAGATACATAATGGCCAAGAGATGCTATGATTCAAGAAGAAGAATGAAAATAATTTTATGCCAAAAGATGCAACTTTCTGGCCTACAGCGCCAGTGGTAATCGATTACCATAAGTGGGTAACCGATTACTAGCCTCAACAACTAAAAGATTTTTGAAAGATTACAAAGAGTAATCGATTACCAAGTTTGAGTAATCGGTTACTCTGTTCAATTTTTCAGAAAAACAGTTTTGTAAAAGAGGCAGAAGTGCATAGAAATGTTTTAAAAAGGTTTTAACATGAAATGCAAGAAAGAGAGATGAAGTTGAACGCTTGTTTGAGGTATATAGTAGCTTAAACATTGTACCTCCATTTGTGTAGAACTTGTATCCATTCTTGATCAGGTTTTGACATAATGATATGAAATTGAGTTGCTTAAAACTTGATTTACTCGATAGCCTTTAAACCATCCTTGCATGTTGTGGTGTGTGTCGTCATCAAAATCGCTTGAGAAGCTTTGTCTTCACATTACTATATTTTCTTAATGCCCTAGGTGGTATTCTTATCTTTGAAGGAAAAACTTGATGTCGTGAAACTAAGGCTTGTAATCGATAACTGCTTCAACTGCAAATATGTAAGCGGGCCTATCAAGGCACATTATGTCAATTTTGGGTACGTCGTTCCATTGATTCACAATAAGGAAGTTACCAAGGTCTCCATTTTTTAGGGAGACTTCTAATGATTTTCTTGACATGGTCAGTCGTAGAATAATCTTTGTCAAGAACCTTGAGTCTTGCAACAAGCATCTGAAATCTTGAGAATATAGTCTCAACGGTTTCATCATCTTCCACTTTGAATGCCTCATATTTCTAAATTAAGGCCAATGCCTTTGTCTTCTTTACTTGAGCATTCCCTTCATCAGTCATCCTCACAGAATAAAAAATAAACTTAGTAGTATCTCTGTTTGTAATCTTCTCATACTCAGTATAAGAGATGGTATTAAGAAATATTATTCTATCCTTATGATGATTCATGTAATCCTTCTTTTGTTGATCTATCATAACACTTATTTCTACATTGTTTCATGTAGCATCAACTAGGTGAACGTAGCCATCGACTACAAGATCTCAGAGATAAACATTGTCGCTACTGCGAAAATCGGCGCCGGCTGACAGAAGAGTCGCCACCGTGCGTTATTTATCCCTCAGAGCGGGAAAGGAAACGCTCGAAGTAAACCTCGCAAAAAACGGGGAAAAGGTATGGTCATCGCAACCATAGCCTGGGTTCGGGAGTCGGTTACGCAAGGGGAAGGTATTAGCACCCCTCACGTCCGTCGTACTCGACGGGATCCACGCTTGCTTGGGTTGTCTACTGGATGCAAAACAATCTTATCTACGGCTGCTAAATCTAAACGGAAGGGAATTGACTCGATAGAGCGTCGCACTCTATGCCTACGTATTCTCAAGAGAGAAAGTCAGAGTCAACGTAGTTCGGGACTACGGGGAAAATTGGCTCGCCAAGACCTCGCGTCTTGTGCCTACGTACTTCCACTGGATGGAAGATCAGAGCCTTGCGTAGTTCAGACTAACTACGGCTAAACAAACATTCTCACACAGCAGTGAGAACAACAACTGGTTTCACAGGGTCGGGAACCTATGGTCAAAACTATGGCTTGGTCTCAAATGCACTTGGGCAAGAGAGAAAAAGGGTACTCAATTAATCGTCAGCGGGAAAGTCTCAATCGCACAGCCGCGAGAGAACAAAAGTTAGTCGTTAGTGTGCTCGCTAGGATATCGCATCCTATGCCTACATATCTTCGTCTGGTACGAAGAATCAGAGCAGCTGTAGTTCGGCTACTATCGGACCACAGCTCAAATCTCGTTTTATTAATCTCTGAAAGAATGATTACAATGGGTATACTGAAATAAATCTCCTAGGAAACGCTATCCTATTCTATCCTGGCAAAATCGAATGAAAATAGCCCCCTAACAAATGGGCCTCTAATTCTATCCTAAAAGTCGTAAAATAAAGTCTATGAAAATATCCCTAAAAGAAAATGAACTTTAAAAATATTAAATCGGCACTTTAATATTTTTTTCCTTTTTTCTCCTTTTCTTTTCTCATATTTTTCTTTTCTCAAAAATATTTTCTTTTATTTTTCACAATATTTTTCTCTATATTTTTCACAATATTTTTCTTCATATATTTTTTTCAATATTTTCTTTCCATATTTCTTTTTCTTTTCTTTTTCAAATATAAACTCTTTTTCTTTTTTCAAATATATTTTCCATATTCTTTTATTTTATTCTTTCTATCTTTTCCATTTTTTCCTATTTCTTCTCAAATCTTTAAAAGAATAGAAAAAAAAACAAAACAAGAAAAAGGGGCTGGGGGGTGTAACTGGATTACCCAGGGGGTGTAAACAGAAAATAAAAAATGAAACAAACTGATTGGGCCCAGCCCAATTTTACTCAGAAAGAAACGCAGGGGGCGTGTGTTGTGTAATCTGGGGGTGTTGCCAGAAAAATTGGGGCCCAGGCCCAGAACTGCCAAAAACGGAGGGAGGTGTGTTTGTCCAAAAAACGTTTGATTGGGCCTGGCCCAATCCCCTTTCTCCTTCCTCTTCTCCCTTCTCAATTCCTGCAAAACCCTAGACTCTTCTCCACGCTCTCCGCCGCCGCCGCTCCTTTCTCTCAGACTCCCTCCTCCGTTCTCTCAATCGCCCAGTCTCGTTCTCACTCTTTCTCTCAATCTCCTCCTCACAAACCTCACCAACGTAATCATAATCACCAACGAACCATCGCAATTTGTTCAACCTAACCCATGGCTTGATAATCTCTTGAAGATTCTGACGAATACTTATTCTTGACGAAGGAGGTTCCTGATGAATGCTTGATCAATGTTTGAGGCTTCATCTGTTGATGGCGTTGATGAGAGATCTGGAAGAACATGAAGATGATACTTCTCGAAGTTATTCTGGAGACGAGTTCTTGAAACGGTGACGACCTTTTGGAGACATTGATGATTCTTGATGGAGAATCTGGATCGTGATGGAGATCGTTCTGAAAAGAAGGCGATGACTGTTGACGAGAGCTTGTTGAAGCTTTTCTGGAAACAAGTTCTTGGATGAAGATAATGATGATGTTCATCGTTCTGGAGTTTTCTGGAGAATCGGTGATGGATGTGGTTGGGTGGCGATGAAGGATTCTGGTAGGATTAATGGTGGTTTCTGGGCGTTTTTCTGGGTTTGATTGATGAAGGAGGAGGTTGACGATGAATGTTCATCGTCTCTTGATGAATTTCTGGAGTTTGTTGAAGGTTGGATGAGTTTTCCGGTGGCATCTCCGGCGACGGTTGGAAACGGTTGAGGGAGATGAAGAAGGGAGGAAGATGAAGATTAGGGAGGTTTCTGGGGATTGTGGTGGGTTCCGGCGTTGGCGCGGTGGCCGTCGGCCATGCAGGCCGGCCGGCGGTGGCTTTCAGGTGAGGCGACGGGAGAAGGACGCGTGGGGAGATAGTGGTGTGGAGGCGTGCATGCCTGCCACGTGTGGTGTAGCGTGGCTGAGAGAGAGGAGTGGATGGTGATACGTGGCGTGCTGGAATGAAGCGAAGTGGGACCTCTTTCTACGCAACACGTGTCATCTGCTGGCATTTATAGCTGATGCTTCTTCTGGGACGTTCTGGAAGTTTCTAGAGATAGCTGGAATATGCTGGAACGAATGTGGACCTTTGCTGGATTATTGCTTGGACATTCTGCACTAATGGGCATGCGAATTGGCTGAAGCCCAATCGAAAATGAATAAAAAAACTCAGAAAAACTGCATTAAACAATCAGCCCAATTACTAACCTAATTAACTATTGAACTCAATTAATTCCTAACTAATGAAATTTGAACACTAATCTAATTACTCTAATTAATAAAATCCTAATAAACTATATTAAATTCTAAAAAGACTATTATTTATTAAAAAACTATTTAAAAATCATACTAATATTCTAGAAAATCCTATATCATCCTAAAATGAAAAATGCTATTAAATTCTATTTAAATTTCTAAAAAACTATATTACTATATTATCTAAAAATATTAAAATCTATTAAAAATTCTACAAATGATTTAAAATCTATTAAAAAAT
Source organism: Lathyrus sativus (assembly GCA_963859935.3). Classification (NCBI taxonomy): domain Eukaryota; kingdom Viridiplantae; phylum Streptophyta; class Magnoliopsida; order Fabales; family Fabaceae; genus Lathyrus; species Lathyrus sativus. The sequence goes on along the minus strand of CAWUDS030002384.1, from coordinate 20,500 downwards.
CCTATTAACCCTAAAAATGATTTAAAAATCTATTTAAAGCCCTAAAAAAAATCCTATAAAAATCCAGAAAAATCACCATAACTCCCAGAGGGACAAAATGAGCACCGAACGACACAAAAATAATCGGTAAAAATAAACAGGCACCGAAATAACCCAAAAATCGATTCTACTGACTTAAACTGATAAAAAAAACACCTGAAACACGAGACGAGAGCTGCGATCCCTGATATAATCAATATCAATGCAAAATGCAATGTATGCAATATGCAGATGCGAATGTGGTTATGTGTCGAAACATCGAGCCAAATGCGAGACCCGGTTGGTCAAATTTTGGGGTGCAACAGCTGCCCCTATTCAAGCGGCTTCGACCTGAATGGGTGAAGAGCGCTCAGCCTTCAAACATTCAAGGTAGATGACGGTTGAATACAAATGGAACCCTGAAATTTGCCAACCGCAAGAATATACTGCAAAGCTGCTTGAGGAATAACTTCCAATAACCTGAAGTTTGGTTGTCACGGCAACATCTGGTCAATTTTCTGATACAATTTTCTTCTCCTATTCAACACCTGTGTGACGCCACAAGTATTGAAATAATGCTTCATAAAGAAAACACCTTGATTCCCATCTCTTTCATGGGATCAAATCTGGTCGACTCACAGTTCAATGCGAACTTGAGGACAATTCTCCTGGGGAATTCTGAATGGAACTGCCTGGCACCTGTTTTGACAAAGGGGGCAGCTTCAGAAGTCTGATATATGTCAATCTTTGTTGTTGTTGTTGTTGTTGTTTTTTTTTTCCGATGCCGACGTAACACCCAAATATGAAGAATCACTCCGCTGGGGAAGAGAAGAAGCTGAATCACACAACTCTGCAGGTGAACAAATTCGAAATCCAATAGGTAACCATCTTGGTCTATGTTTCGACATGCGCATGCTTGAAATGATGCAATGTCCTATATGACATGTAAATGCTATGCGTTTTGTTTGAAAATGCGAGGCCCAGACGGCATGGATATGCTATATGCTTGTATAAATGCTATGACTATATATGCAAATGCTAATGCAGGCTCGAGCTGCCAGAGAACACCAGGTCTGAAAACCACTTGGCAAAATAAATGCCGAAGGAAACGTCAACTCTACTGGGGATGAACTGAAGTCACAGAACCCTCTCAGCAAAATAAATGCTGGAGACGAGAAATCAAATCCGCTGGGGATAACTGCCCTGCTGGAGAAATGAAAAGGCAATCCTGCTTGACGACTTCACTGGGGAAAGAAAGACAACTCTGCTCGGGGATGCTTTCTTCAAACCATTGGCAACTGATTGCGCTCTGCGGGGATTGACCCAAACTGAGGTTGATTACGCGCAGCACACATGCTGGAAATGCTCCTACTATCAAGGATATCAATCTTAATCTGCTGAAGATACTCCTGATCCTACTCTGATACGGGATAAAAGACAATCTCGACTCTTCCGGGGATAATAAGCAACTTTCATCTGCTGAAGAGCGGCAATTATGATTTAACAACATCCACAAGGAATTCAAACATTACTCGGAGCACTGTATCCGTTGAGCTTCGTGTCGGGGAACATGATAACATGCGGGTCATTGGGAAATATTGTGTCAGATCTCTTTTAGGTTTTTTTTTTTTTTTTTTTTTTTTTTTGGTTTAGAATAAACATGGATTATGTACACAGTGAAAGATGTAAGAAATACTAGACGAGAACTAGCATTCAAAGGTAGACTATCAGGCGAGAACTGATAGGAAAATAGTTTAGACAAATTGATTTTTGTGTTTTTGAACCAGACGGGCTGACTGGGTAACAGACTAAGAACAAGACAACCAGGCGAGAACTGGCTGAAAGCTAACGTACACCAGGCGAGAACTGGTATAACACTTGAAGAGACGGTGACCGAACGAGAATTGGTTACCAATAAACTGCACCAGGACGGGAACTGCTGCTTACAATAAACTGCACCAGGACGGGAACTGATGCTTACGGAAGGTGGGCCAGACGAGAACTGGTTACCGATTTGCCAGGCGAGAACTGGACTTTGGAAACGACTGGTTACTGACACGCAACAGGTTTAAACTGCGGGATAATGATCCAACGACCACAAGATCTTCTTATTTGAAAGGTTTTCGATAAGGGTATTGACATGATTCCCCGATACTCAACTCTGGCTGGGGATAAACAAGCGGGTTTGAATGAATTGCCCCTGGTACACTCAGCTGGGGGATAAAAGACTGGCTTGCATAACTTGCCCCAGTATAATGCACCTTGCCCCAATCTAACTCTTGGGAATACCTGCTCCAAACAACTTGCTACGAGAATACTTCGAGAATACTTGCCCCGGTATCTGTACAACAACCGAATTCAATCTCCAATTAAACACCTAACAACCCAGTTGATTTCAACATTCTCTGCGATGACTTGCCCCTGAATGAGCGTTCTAGCGACTCAACCAGATCTGATTATCCATTGGAAGCACCTGCTTTCAAATCTCAGCGCTCTGCATAATTGCCCCTGATTGGGTCTTGAGAAGACTCCTTCTGATCAACTGCTTCTCAAACAAAACTGCCCCTGCTCAACTGAAGCTTAGAGACTTGTCCTCAGACTGACTGATACTGAACTTACTGGAAGATAATGCCCCTGATTCACAAGGCTTCACAACATTCACCATTCTGGTTCAGACTGCTGGATTACTCAGTCCTATTTGATTATTCTCTGCTGGAATTTCTTTCATGTCAACTATTAACCTGCAATTAGAATCGTCTGTTCACGAATGGTAATCTTAATGCAGTGGTTATGCAGATTTTGAAAAAATTTGAGCTGTCACTCATTTACATGCATATGATTGAGAGTGACGAATGAACCAAAGTTCAAACGCAGTGCTTACATGGTCAGTGAAAATACAACAAGGATGTGACTAGCAAGTCAAGAAGGAGTCAGGTTACTCGACCTTATCGTAATGCGCTTCAGACTAACCCTACCTCAATTAGGTCTTTTAAGGGCTGTATCGTGGTCGGGTTCATGGTTCGTGAAATAAAGGATATTTGGCTCAAATTTTGATTTGTACCCACCCCTTCTACATGATGTTCTCCGATCCTAAGGTTCAGTTAACCTGGCACAAGCACTCGCCTCTTCGAGAAGTATGTTGAATGGTAAGAACCACAGTTAAGGAATTCACAAGCTTTTTTCCTAGAGTGATAGTTACTCCTTCTCCGCTTTCGGTGTCTGTGTACACGACTTTGTGGTTTGCTGGGGAAAATTTTCTTTTTAATCCCTCTTTTTCATTCTCCCTAACTTTTGCCTGGACTGACTCATTTTGAGTTCTTTTCGATTTCTTCGATTTCTTTTGAAGTCCAGCGGGATGCCCTGATTTTTGCCTAAGCATTGGCTTTCTCATCTTTTTACTTAGCGGGCTTTCTTTCTTTCTTTCTTTTGGAACAAAGTCGTGTGACACTGGTTGTCTTGATTGCTCCGAAAGGATTGTAACTGTCTCACTCCTGATTGGTGAGGTTTGACCTCTTGAAAGGTATAAACTGATTGGTCCTTGAAAGACAACACTCCTCTGCAAGACTTGAATGCTCGGTCAAGCTAACTGACAGCTACCCTGCCCCGGGTTAAGATGTGAGGGTTTATAAGTCCGAAAAAACTTCTACTTCCTGGCTCGAAGTGGTTAACAAGGGACTAACTCCTTATATCTCCAGTGTTTGGGGAATTTGAAACAATGCCTTGTACGTCATCGGTACGGTCTTATCTGAAAGCATACAATCATCGGTTATGAGTTTTAGTTTCGTCATCCTCCCCTTTAACTTTGCTAGTCACAGCGAAAAAATGGAGCGAATAAAATGCAAGTGTCAGTGCAATGCAATAAATGAGCGACATCGACATGATTAATTCAGAAAAATGCATAGTCACTTTATTATTATCACCATTCGAAACATACAATGCTTAAAGCAAGTAGTAACTAACAGAAAAGAAACTACAAATGCAAATGATATAAAAGCTTGAGAACTGCCAATGCTGAGGCGCCTGCCTGTCTGAACCACTGGCTTTTGCTGGGGAACACCTTCCGAGTCACGAGCTTAAACAGCTGAGCGGTTAGGGATGAACAAACAGAAATCCTTCTCGAAAGGAAATGCGATCCTGATCAATCAACTGCTGTACCTTCGCCTGAAATGCTTTACAATCTTCGGTTGAATGCCCCGGAGAGCCACCATGATAACCACACTGCACGTGGGGATTGTACCCTGGAGGGTAAGGTTCTGGAACTGGCTTAAGAGCTTTCGGCTCCACCAAAGACTTCTGGATCAAAGATGGTAGCAACTGGCTATACGGCATAGGTACTGGGTGAGAAGGAGCTTTCCTTCGTTCCAAGTTGTTGCGAGGTCGATTCTGATTCTGACGCTGATTCTGATTACCTCGTCCACGAGTTCGCTGATTTGCAATGGAAGCGACATAAGATTCCTGATAGAGTGCCCCAGGCACAGTTGTCTGTTCAGCATAACAAGCCACGGGAGGTACTGATCTCTGATAAGATGATGAACCAACAAAATTCACTGATTCGCTTCGAGGATATTCAACCCTTGGCATGACTGAGTTGATCACAACTTCTTCTTCACTCTGATAGTCACAAGGGTATTCAGTTTCACCAGCTTGATCATATGAAGTAATCTGAATTCTCCCCATTCTTATGGAGTACTCAAGGCGTTCTCCTAATGCTACCACGTCAGAGAAACTTGCCGGAATTCCGAGCAATCTTTTGAAGTACGGATATTGTAGGGAATCTACAAACATGCTTGCCAGCTCTTGGTCTAACAGCGGTGGACGCACTCTAGCAGCAAATTCTCTCCATCTCTGAGCATATCTCCTGATAGGTTCATTGATCTCTTGAGACAACTCTTGCAAATGCATGCGATAAGGAGCAATGTCTAGGTTGTAATCGTACTGCTTCAGAAAAGCTCTGGCTAAATCCATCCATGACTGAATCTGATTCCTCTCTAACTGCATATACCACCTCAAAGATGCCCCAGTCAGACTATCTTGAAAGCAATGGATCATCAACTTATCATCTCGCGCAAACGCAGTCATTCTTCGACAGAACATCATCAAATGCAGCTTTGGACAGCTATCTCCCGTGTACTTCTCAAATTTCGGCACTTTGAACTTGTAAGGCAACACCAGGTCAGGAACCAAACACATGCCTACAGCATCCAGGTTGACAACATCTTTGGCTTTCAAAGCTTTCATTTGCTCTTCCAACACTCGGACTCTTCTACCATCGTCAAGGGCTCTTGGATCTACCATCCCAACTGCTGGAATATCTCTTCGGTAATTCACCACAGGGAAAGCAACACCTTGATTGTTGACAGGAGGAGGACGCTCATTCTGGGCAACAAACTGCTCATGTCGATCTTGGTTCTCAACAGAAGGCTGTACAACTTGGTCTGCAGCAACGTTGTTCACTTGCGGGGAATCTTCCATGGAATCATACAGAGGGTTGGACGCCATAGTGAACCCTGTCAAGGTGTTAGGAGACTGGAAATTGCCTTCAGACATGGCCACCAATAATCTTCAGCCGACTTTGACACTTGATTCTGCTCAAATCTACTCAACCCCTAGGTAGGTCTCTGACAATCAACAGCTGCTCAATCCAAACTCCGGGTAATCACCTTCAGGAAACAAAGGCTGGATCAGAACTCTGGCTAGCTGGAGGATGATATGCAATGCAACACTGATATGCATATGATATGCAAAATGCAGCAAACAATGGGACCACAGCCCCCACACAAAATCTGAATACTGTTGCGCTGCTGACGGAGACGTTCTCTGAAAAGAAGACCAGAATAACGGGTAGGTTGGAAGTCAAGTTTCCTGCACAAAAAACCCCCCCACTCACAGGTATGGACCTATATCTGACAAGGTATGGCATCCTATGCGGTCGTCAGCGTCACAGACTTTCAGAACTGACGATACGATTCCCAGAAGGAGTGGCATCATCGAGTCCTGAAGAGGCCTCACTTAGCTAACTTCCAAATGATCGGCTCCCGGAGTCGACAATTCAGCTGACCAACAACCCCTTCGACCCAAAGGGTAGAAAAAGAAGCCAACCAGAAGAACCTCGTCCGAGTGTAGATTTCGCGAGACACTAGTACAAGCAAAGCCGGTACGCGCCCACTAATCTCTACTCTAAGTCTAAGGTGCACTCCAAGCCCAGGTCCGGCTCATCTCTCAATATCATAGAACACCCGTAACACCCCAACAGCAACAGATAATATCGATAAATAAGCCCCAAACAAGCGCTAGGATTGACTCTCTCTTAGGGGACGTTGGATCCCACATGCATGGGGAACTATCGCAATTCCCCAGCAGAGTCGCCAGCTGTCGCTACTGCGAAAATCGGCGCCGGCTGACAGAAGAGTCGCCACCGTGCGTTATTTATCCCTCAGAGCGGGAAAGGAAACGCTCGAAGTAAACCTCGCAAAAAACGGGGAAAAGGTATGGTCATCGCAACCATAGCCTGGGTTCGGGAGTCGGTTACGCAAGGGGAAGGTATTAGCACCCCTCACGTCCGTCGTACTCGACGGGATCCACGCTTGCTTGGGTTGTCTACTGGATGCAAAACAATCTTATCTACGGCTGCTAAATCTAAACGGAAGGGAATTGACTCGATAGAGCGTCGCACTCTATGCCTACGTATTCTAAAGAGAGAAAGTCAGAGTCAACGTAGTTCGGGACTACGGGGAAAATTGGCTCGCCAAGACCTCGCGTCTTGTGCCTACGTACTTCCACTGGATGGAAGATCAGAGCCTTGCGTAGTTCAGACTAACTACGGCTAAACAAACATTCTCACACAGCAGTGAGAACAACAACTGGTTTCACAGGGTCGGGAACCTATGGTCAAAACTATGGCTTGGTCTCAAATGCACTTGGGCAAGAGAGAAAAAGGGTACTCAATTAATCGTCAGCGGGAAAGTCTCAATCGCACAGCCGCGAGAGAACAAAAGTTAGTCGTTAGTGTGCTCGCTAGGATATCGCATCCTATGCCTACATATCTTCGTCTGGTACGAAGAATCAGAGCAGCTGTAGTTCGGCTACTATCGGACCACAGCTCAAATCTCGTTTTATTAATCTCTGAAAGAATGATTACAATGGGTATACTGAAATAAATCTCCTAGGAAACGCTATCCTATTCTATCCTGGCAAAATCGAATGAAAATAGCCCCCTAACAAATGGGCCTCTAATTCTATCCTAAAAGTCGTAAAATAAAGTCTATGAAAATATCCCTAAAAGAAAATGAACTTTAAAAATATTAAATCGGCACTTTAATATTTTTTTCCTTTTTTCTCCTTTTCTTTTCTCATATTTTTCTTTTCTCAAAAATATTTTCTTTTATTTTTCACAATATTTTTCTCTATATTTTTCACAATATTTTTCTTCATATATTTTTTTCAATATTTTCTTTCCATATTTCTTTTTCTTTTCTTTTTCAAATATAAACTCTTTTTCTTTTTTCAAATATATTTTCCATATTCTTTTATTTTATTCTTTCTATCTTTTCCATTTTTTCCTATTTCTTCTCAAATCTTTAAAAGAATAGAAAAAAAAACAAAACAAGAAAAAGGGGCTGGGGGGTGTAACTGGATTACCCAGGGGGTGTAAACAGAAAATAAAAAATGAAACAAACTGATTGGGCCCAGCCCAATTTTACTCAGAAAGAAACGCAGGGGGCGTGTGTTGTGTAATCTGGGGGTGTTGCCAGAAAAATTGGGGCCCAGGCCCAGAACTGCCAAAAACGGAGGGAGGTGTGTTTGTCCAAAAAACGTTTGATTGGGCCTGGCCCAATCCCCTTTCTCCTTCCTCTTCTCCCTTCTCAATTCCTGCAAAACCCTAGACTCTTCTCCACGCTCTCCGCCGCCGCCGCTCCTTTCTCTCAGACTCCCTCCTCCGTTCTCTCAATCGCCCAGTCTCGTTCTCACTCTTTCTCTCAATCTCCTCCTCACAAACCTCACCAACGTAATCATAATCACCAACGAACCATCGCAATTTGTTCAACCTAACCCATGGCTTGATAATCTCTTGAAGATTCTGACGAATACTTATTCTTGACGAAGGAGGTTCCTGATGAATGCTTGATCAATGTTTGAGGCTTCATCTGTTGATGGCGTTGATGAGAGATCTGGAAGAACATGAAGATGATACTTCTCGAAGTTATTCTGGAGACGAGTTCTTGAAACGGTGACGACCTTTTGGAGACATTGATGATTCTTGATGGAGAATCTGGATCGTGATGGAGATCGTTCTGAAAAGAAGGCGATGACTGTTGACGAGAGCTTGTTGAAGCTTTTCTGGAAACAAGTTCTTGGATGAAGATAATGATGATGTTCATCGTTCTGGAGTTTTCTGGAGAATCGGTGATGGATGTGGTTGGGTGGCGATGAAGGATTCTGGTAGGATTAATGGTGGTTTCTGGGCGTTTTTCTGGGTTTGATTGATGAAGGAGGAGGTTGACGATGAATGTTCATCGTCTCTTGATGAATTTCTGGAGTTTGTTGAAGGTTGGATGAGTTTTCCGGTGGCATCTCCGGCGACGGTTGGAAACGGTTGAGGGAGATGAAGAAGGGAGGAAGATGAAGATTAGGGAGGTTTCTGGGGATTGTGGTGGGTTCCGGCGTTGGCGCGGTGGCCGCCGGCCATGCAGGCCGGCCGGCGGTGGCTTTCAGGTGAGGCGACGGGAGAAGGACGCGTGGGGAGATAGTGGTGTGGAGGCGTGCATGCCTGCCACGTGTGGTGTAGCGTGGCTGAGAGAGAGGAGTGGATGGTGATACGTGGCGTGCTGGAATGAAGCGAAGTGGGACCTCTTTCTACGCAACACGTGTCATCTGCTGGCATTTATAGCTGATGCTTCTTCTGGGACGTTCTGGAAGTTTCTAGAGATAGCTGGAATATGCTGGAACGAATGTGGACCTTTGCTGGATTATTGCTTGGACATTCTGCACTAATGGGCCTGCGAATTGGCTGAAGCCCAATCGAAAATGAATAAAAAAACTCAGAAAAACTGCATTAAACAATCAGCCCAATTACTAACCTAATTAACTATTGAACTCAATTAATTCCTAACTAATAAAATTTGAACACTAATCTAATTACTCTAATTAATAAAATCCTAATAAACTATATTAAATTCTAAAAAGACTATTATTTATTAAAAAACTATTTAAAAATCATACTAATATTCTAGAAAATCCTATATCATCCTAAAATGAAAAATGCTATTAAATTCTATTTAAATTTCTAAAAAACTATATTACTATATTATCTAAAAATATTAAAATCTATTAAAAATTCTACAAATGATTTAAAATCTATTAAAAAATCCTATTAACCCTAAAAATGATTTAAAAATCTATTTAAAGCCCTAAAAAAAATCCTATAAAAATCCAGAAAAATCACCATAACTCCCAGAGGGACAAAATGAGCACCGAACGACACAAAAATAATCGGTAAAAATAAACAGGCACCGAAATAACCCAAAAATCGATTCTACTGACTTAAACTGATAAAAAAAACACCTGAAACACGAGACGAGAGCTGCGATCCCTGATATAATCAATATCAATGCAAAATGCAATGTATGCAATATGCAGATGCGAATGTGGTTATGTGTCGAAACATCGAGCCAAATGCGAGACCCGGTTGGTCAAATTTTGGGGTGCAACAAACATCATATCCTAGAAAGAAACTTTTGATTTCGTCTTTCTTATAATCAAACTTTTCATCATCAAACACTGGTGGTTTCACGCTGTAGTGATCTTTCTCATTGTTGTTAGCAACAGAAGTGACGACAATCATTGTTTCTCACAGACAAACTTGATCGGTACTGAACACAGTGAAGTGTTGATAAAACTTTATCATAATCAGAAGCGAAGCTCTGATGCCAATTGAAGGTGCGAAAAACGCAAGAAAGAGGGAGTTGAGTAGGGTTTTAAAAATAAAAGCTTTATACCAACTCAGAAGCTCAACGCAATCAAAAGATTTAAAAGAGAAAGACACACAGATTTTTATCCTGGTTCGCTTGAAATCAAAGCTACTCCAGTCCACCTGTCAAGGTGGTTTTGCCTTATACGCAAGGATTTAATCCACTATAATCAATTGATTACAAATGCGTGAGCAACTGCTGGTAACTAACAAACCACAATGACAAATTGTCAAAGTCTTCTCAAGGATTCTGACCTAACTGGTCTCTTAAAGAAATACAAGCAAACAAGTTTGAATAAAGATATATGTGTTACAAGTTGCTTCTGCATAAGCAAATTTTACAAAAATGAAATATAAAATATTAAAACAAAAGTATGCACAAGTTGAGATATTTTCATGTAGAAACAATCTTGTAAAGCTGGAAACTTTTTTCATGTCTCCAAGTCCTCTTTATATAGCAAGAAAAAGGAACCGTCAGAGGGAAAAATTTAGGATACGAAAAAATGCAGTTATCCACTAACAAATTAGTGATAGGTGTGAAACTTCGCCCATATTTTAAGGTTAGTAGAAAAAATACTTTGTTTTGTATCATGTACTATTTGATAACATATCCTCTTTAATCTTATCTTCCAATTCATTGTCTTCTAATGAAAGTTGATGAAGCATGAAAAGAAGAAACACATAGCTGAAATCAGAATCTTCAAAATCTTTAGTCAGAACCTTGACAGCGTCAGCGTCTGACTTGAGATCTTCAGACATTTCAGCTAAATAACAAAACTTCAAAAGCTTGTCATTCTTCAAAAGTTTGACGATCAAAGTCACATACATAAACAGAAGTGGAGAGAACATTGCAGCAGCAATATAACATCTTTCCAAAAACTTCTCAGGAGTGAATCAGTGCATAAGCAAATTTCAGAACAAAATGTGTAGAAACTAATGATGTTTCACGTCATATACTCAGAATCATAACTTGTTGTTAAAGCTACATAATAACAAACTTTTCGGGTGTCAAAATTATTCTCACACAAATAGTACATTGTTATCATCAAAATTTAAAGGTATAGATGCAAAATCAAATCTTACTCTAACAAATAGGACAATATATTTGGACCATATGTCTCCTTATAAAAGTAGTATCACTACAAGAAATATTGTGTTTTCCACATGGTTTTCACGTCACTAAGCCAAAAAAACACTTCATTAAGCAAAATTTGCGACGTGGGTAAAACACGTCGAAAAACCAACGGTAAGAACATTTTCCCACGTGAAAATCACATCACTAATTTGTGACATGGGATTCACACCACAAACCACCAAAACAATTGAAAACGTACCCACGTGAAATTCACGTCACTAATTAGTGACGTGATTTTCACGTGGAAAATCACCTTTCCCAAAATGTCTGTAGCACGTTCAGCCTGGCACTAATGTAAATGTTCCCACGTGATTTCCATGTCACTAATTAGTGACGTGGTTCCCATGCTAAAAATAAAATCTGTTTTGAGTTAGTGACTTTATTTTCACTTCACTGTATAATTTAATAATAAAAAAAGTTAAATATTAATGAATACAACGAATTAATAAATAATAAAATAAAAAATTAAAATAATTTTCAAATTATATTTTTTAATTTTTTTAATATATACACTAAAAAAGTTATAAATATTTAGTCACATAATATTCACGTCACAAACATAAAAAATGATTGAAAAAATTGTCACGTAATATTCACTTCACAAACATAAATAATAATAAATAAAAAGTTATTCATCGTCAGTACTAAATATAGCATCTTCCTCCTTTTCATCATCTTAGACAGAATAATTTGATTGTGAGGCAAAAATTGTCGCATTTATGTCTCCATGTCGGATTGTCGCTTCCTCATTTCCTCCATTTCAGCATTTTGCCTATTTGTCATATTCTCCATTTCGGTCTTTAGGGCCGCCTCACGTACCTCTGCCTCTTATCTCGCCTCAGATAGAGCTAATTGTCTTACTGTTGCCAACATTTCTGGTGTGAATTCTGTCGGACGGGATCCCCCTTCCCCATAATTCTTTTCACATTATTTTAACCTAATAAAAATAAATTAAAATATTTTTAAAAATTCTATTTTTTCTAATATAATATATATTATATTTACTAAAATATAATAGATATTCTAAAATATAATATTCTTAAATATAATATATAATTTGTTTACTAAAAATAACACATTTAAAATATAATATATATTCATTAATTTTAAAAATCTATTTTTTTTCTAAAATAATATATATTATGTTTACTAAAATATAATACATATTCTATAATATAATATTCTAAAATATGATATATAATTTGTTTACTAAAAATAACATATTTAAAATATAATACATATTCATTATGTTTTAATAAAAATACTTCCATTTACAAAATATTTTTTCTAAAAATATTTACAATTTTGTTTTCTAATCTACATAACTTTATGTTTTTTAAAAAATACTCTTTAATTTTTTCTATTTACAATTTTGTTTACTAAAAATATTTTAAAAAGTTCTATTTTTTCTAATATACTATATAATCTGTTTTCAAAAATATAATAGATATTCTAAAATATAATATATAATTTTTTTTCATATATAATAAATAACTAAAAATATAATATATATTCTGTTTTTAATAAAAATAACATATTTAAATACAACAACAACAACCAAATATTTTATATACAATATTATTCATATATAATCAATATTATTCACATTTAAAATATAATATATATTATGTTTTTCATATATAATTAATAAATTCTAATTTTATACAACAACAACCAAACATTTCATATACCTATAAATCTGAAAATTAAATAATTTTAATTACATAAATACCTCAGTGGAGCAAATTACTAAAACTTAATCTTCTAAATCTGAAGAAAAAAAATTAAAAATTAATAATAAGAAAGAATTAAAATAAAATGTATAAGGAAGGAGGAAGAAGGAAGAATGTAAAATCTAAGAATGTAACATTTCCCTGAAAATATTTGTGAAGCAGTGAAGGAGGAGAGGAAACACACAAGCAGAAGGAAGGAGGAAGAAGGAAGAAGGAAGGAAAAAGGAAGAAGAAAGGAAAAGAGAAATGCGTGAAGGGAGTTCTGAGTTGACAATATATATAGTCCCATTTGCGACGTGGTAGACACGTGGGAAAGTACCCACTTGAATTCCACGTCGGAGCACTCAATAAAGTAGAAATTTTGCGACGTGAAACCAACATGGGAAAGTTGTCACGTGAGATGCACGTCGGAACTTTCTCAGCATTTAATTTTGTAACGTTCTAATATTAATTGACAAGCAACGGTACAAAAAAAATAATACATTAATGTGTCCCATTTGAGACGTGGGAGTCACATGAGAATCCTGAAAAAGTCAAATTCATCTTTAATGTGTCTCAACTGTAAAAGTAAAAGCTAACCAACTTTAATATTTTCCAACTTGTGACGTGGTTACCATGTGGGTAGTTTGTGACTTGTTTTCCACGTCGCAAATATAAAGACATTTTTGAATTTTTTATTCCCATGTGGTTACCACGCCACAACTAATTTTTTGAATTATTCAAATTTTCCTCCCCCTAAAAAACAACACTCAAAATTATAGATTTTAAGTTTGAAGAGAATATTAATTAAATATTGTAGTAACGTGGTTTACACGTCGCAACGTCTGTTTTTCCCCACGTGTTTACCACGTCACTAAATCACTAGGCAAAATGCAGGTTTTCTTTTAGTGTATAACCCTTTATTTTCTTTAGAAATTTCAATTGTCTATTCGATTTTAAGGATCTAAAATGCACAAAATAAGAATAAGAAGTAAAAAAGTGTTGCTATACAATTCTAATCACCGATTAACATATGGATGAAAATTAAATTGTTGAAAAGTATAGATACAAACACTACAAGAAACATTGCATTTTCCCAAATGATTTTCACGTCACTAACCTAAAAAACACTTCACTAAGCAACATTTGTGACGTGGGTAAAACACGTGGGAAAAGCAATGGCGGGAACATTTTCCCACGTGAAAAACACGTCACTAAGTTGTGACATGGGACTCACGTCGCAAATAACAAAAATAATAGAAAAAGTTTCCACGTGAAAAACACGTCACTAAGTTGTGACTTGGTTTTCACGTGGGAAACCACCTTTCCTAATATGTCTCTGCATGTTATGCCTGACACCAATTAAATATTTTCCCATGGAATTCCCACGTCACTAATTAGTGACGTGGTTTGCATGCCACAAATGAAAATATGTTTTATATTACTGACATGGGTTGCACTTCACTATAAAATTTAATAATAAAAAAAATAATAAATATTAACTGAAAACAACTATAAAATTAAAATAAATATTAAATATTAAATATTAAATTTAAAAAATTAAAATAATTTTTAATTAAAATAATATACATTAAAAAAATATATAAATATTTAGTCACATGAAATTCACGTCACAAATATAAAAAATATAAAAAAAAGTTGTCACGTAATATTCACGTCACAAATATAAATAATAAAAAAAAAAGTTATTCGTCGTCAGTACTAAATGATGCATCTTCGCCTTCTTCATCATCTTGGACAGAATAATCCGATTTTGAGGAAAACAAATTTCGCATTTGTGCCTCCACGTTTGATTGTCGCTTCCTCATTTCCTCTATTTCAGCATTTTGTCTATTTCTCATATTCTCCATTTCAGCCTTTAGGGCCGCCACCCGTGTCTCCGCCTCTCGTCTCGCCTCAGATAGAGCTAACTGTCTCACTGTTGCCAACATTTCTGGAGTCAGTTCTGCCGGGCGAGATCCTCCTCCCGATCATCGAGAATTTGAAATAAAGTTCGGTCCCCTTTTTTATAATCGCCAGCCAAAGACCCCAGACCAAAAAAACATCCATTGACTCCCTTCCCTCCTCCTGTTAAATTCCAAATATAAAGATCCACGCGTGGATCAAGCGGTGCATTCTGAATCGGCATATATTGAGGATTTTCAGTTTGAAATTAGGCAAGCAAGGTCTGGTACAACTCCTACACACACATTAAAAAAATTAAATTAAATTAAATTAAATATAATTTAAAATTTTTAATTATATACAGTAATTATGAAATTAAAAGAATTCAACTATAATAAACAAGTTACCAAGGTTGATTTGGAACGACCGTCAACAAACTCCCCTGATTTTTTGGTTCAGGTCTTCACAAATAGCTCATTAATTCGTGGCTCCCTCCCCAAATCCTTTTTCTAATTAAAATAATGAAGTTTAATTAAATATATAATAATACAAAATAAAACTTAAAAAAATAGTTATAATTACCATTTGTCGATGATGTTTGTCGATATTGATACTTCCAACTGTACTAAGACAGTCACCTGCTTCAGATGCCATCATCTTTTTAGCATGTTCAGATCTTCTCTGAAAATCTTTTGTCTTCCACCACTCAATAAGTTCTCCAATATTTCCTCGCCTATCCAGTTAGGACGAGTTTGATCTCTTTCCCAATGTTGTCTAGCATTCCTGAGCATGTCAGATAATCTGCTAGATACCTTACTTCTGGAAAAAAAAAATTAATTTTGAACTCGTAAAATTTTTTGCCAAGTACACCTTTCCTGCAAGTTATATGACAGTCAAATAAAATGTTAGATATATATAACAAAATATAGTTATAAAATAACATAACTATAATAAAAATACAATTTACCTTGAATTTATCAAACCATATATCTTTCTCAGTATGTGGGAGCTCTCCGAAAGACTTAATGAGTTTTGTATACATCAATTGAATGATCCAGTTTACAGCTTTTGCAGCAGGTCGACACAGATCAAAACTAAACAACAATAATTTGAATGAGTATTAAACATAAAATGGCAATATATAGCTAAATAAATATTATAAATTAAAAACATACCCAGATCCCTCAGGCCTAATCAGATGTCGTCCTTCAACCACCAAAAGCTCCTCTGCAACAGGATTTGTCTGCTCCTCATGAACATCGTCATCCTCCTGAATAGTGTGGTCATCCTGTTGCTGACACGCATGTATATGTGTGGGGTGTGGAATGCGGGAGTCAGATCCCTCTGGCTGGTGCGTGGAGGGAGTCTGCTGAGGAAAACTAGATCCTAAAGGCTGCAGCGTGAAGGAATACTACTGAGGAAAACCAGATCCCCCAGACTGTGCAAAGTGAGTCTGCTGAGGAAAACTAGATCCCCCAGGCTGTTGTGTGAAGGATTAATGCTGAGGAAGAAAACTATCTCCCCCAGACTGCTGCGTGAACGTAGATGGTACATGGGGAAAATTATATCCCCCAAGCGGATGCATGAAGGATCCCCAAACGGACTAATAAACGATGGATTCCCAGATGGAACTGTTTGGGAGGAGGAGAGTAATGTCGTAAATGGCTGTGAAGTGTCTACGGATATTAGATCTGCCTGAGTCTGTGGGCGAGAAGCATACATGGGCGAGGGCGGTACCTCACGTACTCTGGCTCTCGAACAGGGCTGGGTCTCCTTAGCCTTACCCTTGTCAGTTCGGAGTGGCATTGTATCTATTTTGAAAGAGTTATCAATAAATAAATAATACGTAAATAAATTAAGATTATTATCAACACAATATATATACGTAAAAATTATTTGCATTCATATAAAACAAATAATACATTAATAAAAATTGTTCGAACACATATAAAAACTATCTATACAAACTCTTCATGCTCTTCGTCCATATTATTTTCATCATCTGATCCAATAATGTCCTCAGATCCAAACTCTTCATGCTCTTAGTCCATATTATTATCTACCAACAACACAAATGCATCAAGTTGATGACCCTCGGCCAATGTATCACACAAATTTGTAATTTCTTCAACTTCAACCACATCATTAATTTGAGAAATTTCATGGTCTTGGTAAGCAACATCTTCCACTAGATCGTTAGTTTCAATATGACCCAATGGTTTTGTATTGATTAAAACACACCATCCACGTTTACGTGACTGAATTGAAGGGTACGGAACCTAATAAACTTGTTTAACGATATGTGACATTATGAAAAGGCCACACTCTTTGTACCTTATGTCCATTCGAATATCAATAGTGTTATATTTCTTATCTATTTTTATGCCCCTAACAGATGGATCATACCAATCACAATAAAACAAGACAGGTCTATTTTCCGAGTCCAAGTAATTTTATCCCAACTCATAAATATGCGCAACAATGCCATAGAAGTCGTCTTCACTACCATCTGTAACTCCTTTAACAAATACACCACTATTTATGGTTTTTTCCCTTCTGTCCAAGCCTGGGTGTGAAATTTATAGTCGTTCACAAAGTATGTGTGCCATTCAATTGCTCTTTGAACAGGCCCTCTAGATAAGTTTCTCAAATGAAGTATTTCTTGAGTCGGTGCAACAATGCTTAGTACTATCCTTATATATCATTTTAATAAAATATGTAATTTTAATATGCAAAATAATATAATTCTTTTCAAATTAATTTAACAAATTTAAATCTATTTTTTCTATTTCGGCACCAACCTAATAAAATATGTTCACTAAAATCTATTTTAAATCTATTTTAAATCTATTTAGACACAAATTTTAATCTATTTTTTCTAAAATAATATAAATTATGTTTACTAAAATATACTACATATTCTCAAATGATAATATTCTAAAATATAATATATAATTTGTTTTTTAAAAATAACACATTTAAAATATAATATATATTCATTATTTTTAAAAATCTGTTTTTTCTGAAATAATATATATTATGTTTACTAAAATATAATAATTATTCAATACTATAATATTCTATAATATATATAATTGGTTTACTAAAAATAACACATTAAAAATATATAATTGTCGCGGTGAAAATTGGATACCAAGCTATTGATTAGCTTGAATCTAAATTCATTACTGTTGCACCCCAAATTTTGACCCCTTAGTTCCTCATCATCATTTTAGGATCATATTCATTTGATTATCTAACCATAACCTATTTCAAGTTTGTCTTTGTCAAGATACAAGAATCAAGGTTTTGTACAGCCGAAATCGAGGCTTCGAGGGTTAATCAGTCAATGTTTTGGATTGGTTCTCCTTGAATTGAGTCTCCACATCATCAAATGTATTCCATTGGATCAAGTATGCATCCAATTTGAGTTTGTCACCCAGGAATTGAGAACAGTGCAGTTCAGGATACCCGATTAGGGTTTTCGATTAGGAAAAGTCAACTATAGTTTGACTTTTGATTTAAAAGGTGTTCTAATGGTGGGATCATGGTCCATGAAGTTCCTATGGCTTAGTAAAGTCTACTCAAGAAGTTTCAAGGCCTCAAAATACCCAGAACATCAACAGTCGACTCGGTAGCCACCGATCGATCGTTCGGTTGACCGAAAAGTCAACTCTTCACTCATGAGGAATTTGACCTCAAGATGGGAATAAAAAATGGTTCTGATGACATATTACACCTGCCCATGAATTTTTGTGACCATTGGATCAAGAATTGATAAGTAATCGAAAAGTTGGGAAATTAAGGTTTTCAAAAGGGCAAAGTCATAACTCCTTAACCACACAAGGGTTTTTGACCTAGTTTCAAAGGGAATGAGTTCCTAACACAAGAATAAATATTGTAGTACCTAATTGAGGATTTTTAAAAAGTACAAGTGGGTTCCATAACTCTTCCTGGTTAGAGAGAACCAAGATCCAAAAGTTGGCAAAAACTCACATTCACAAAACTAGGTCAGCATGAGTTTTCTTATTCCAAAACCTCTCCAAATCGATGCTAATCAAAGACTAAACCTCATTTATGATGTTTGCATTGATAATGAACATTTTTAATATCAATTCCCACGAAAATGGCACAAAGGTCAAAGGAAATCATTATTCAATGCAAGTTGCAAAAGTGAATAGTGAAGAAAGAGAAAAAAGGTGGCAACCCTTGTCAAATCATCAACTTTACTTCAACAAGTCACCTCCTAACCAATAAAGCAAGATGAAAACAATATATAGGGAATGGAGAATATCTTAGTAGAGTGGCTTAAAGACAAGTATGAAGATTGCATTGGAAAACTCAAAGATTTTCGTGATGGAAGGTTAAAATTGGCAATTTGCTTCACTTTTGCCCATTCCTTGATCCAAGGCCTTTGGTTATAAATAGAACTCACTTCCTACATCAAAAACATACCAGTTCTATGCTAGAAACATCTAGAACTCTCTCCCTTACACAATCACCAAATTCTTGCAAAATCTCACTAAGTCTCCAAAATCCCTCAAAATATATTTTTGCAAAACACCTTCCAAAACCATTTCCAAACTTTTTCCAACTCAAGAAACACTTCAAACACATCGAATATGATGTATTGAAGCTATCCAAATCACTTCCACACTTATGTAACAAAGTTTGAGTGAGTGAGTCTTTGAAACCTTTGGATTTTAGAGTTTTTCCTTCATTTACAAGGCATTTCGTCCACTAGCTTGCTTGGAGGTTGCTTGGAGCATCTATTCATCAACCTAGGAACATTTGAAGACCTTGTAAGAGCTCTCAATATCTTTGGTTTTCTTATTGCTTAAGCTTGCTTCAAGAGGTAAACCTAAAACTCATAAACTTTCTACTTGCATTTCACATGCTACCATGAATGTTTTTAGGGTTTTCACCTTCCTATCTCTCATTTATTCATTTCAAAACTTTAATTTTTATTCTCTTTTGAGTTTTATTTTAAAGTTATGATTTTGGCTTGTTAGCATCCTTGTGTACTTGATTTTGACTAAAACTCTTGCTTGTAAGCATTTGTGTTTGATCTTCTCTTAAAACTTGAAAGTTTTCCCCGTGAAGTTTTTTAAACTTCTCACTTACATTTGTTGTGACATTATTTGATTACGCTTGATAATTGTAATTACATATGGCATCTTGTAAGCTCTAAGAAACCATTCTTTGTCAAGATACATCTTTATCTTTGTTAAGATCCCCTGCCATCTTTGTTAAGATATATCCCTATCTTTGTTAAGATATGTTTGTGGTTGTGACTTCCTTATACTTAAGTCTTGTAAGAACTTACCCTTCTTGATATTGTAATATCTTGATACTTGCTTTGGTTGTGACCATCTATCTTGATTGAAATTATTAATATTGTAATATCTTAAATGCTTGCTTTGGTTGTAACCATTCATCCTGATTTAGATCCTTGCTTATTATAATATGCTTGATCATTCTTGGTTGTAACCATATCCCTTATATTCATCATGTGTGAATGTTTATGCTTTGTTAAGTTACTTTCCCCAAGTTATGGAACTCTTTAGTTCTCATCCAAGTTGCGTCATCTTTTCCCTTCCAAAGGAAAAGTCTCTCTATTGACCCTTGGTTCATAGATAGCTCATTAAACTCATAGGTCTGGATAGAACCTTCTCCCCCTTTTGGTATGGATAGAACCAATAGAATACCCTCATAGGTCTGGATAGAACCTTCCCCTTCTTTTGGTCTGGATAGAACCCCCGA
>CAWUDS030002383.1:0-43363 GCA_963859935.3 Lathyrus sativus | reverse complement strand
TTGTAAATGAATTAAGATTCAAGTTAATCAATAGCTTGACATCCAAATTTCACCGCAACAGTTGTCATTGTCTAAAAATCTTTCTCATTATATTCATTAAGGTATTCCTATAATCATTAATATCAAAATGACATAGATCCTAAGGTTTGTGTCCATGGGGAGACGCTTAAGCGCTCCCAGCGTGATGAGTGATCAGTGCATATTTATGCACTTTCTCCTATATTTTTACTTAGGCATTTCTTTACTTTATCTTGATTATTTTTATGTTTTATTTTGTTTTTATATTTTATTTTATTTTTGGCTTAATTTTATTTCCGCACTTATTTTTCAGCTTTAGCAGTCTGCACGAAAACGATCAGAACTGGAGTTCCGGAAATCCGTTTGAGGCGTTCTAAAAATCGCCGGAAAGCTAAGAGAGAGAGAGCTACGACTTTCGAGTTGGAGTCGAAGTCCGATTCGGAGCCCAAAATTCCAGAATTCCGTTTGAAGTTACTGCATTAGAATTTTATTTTAGTGTTGGGTCATGTATTGGGCCTGGGTTATATTTTCGACCCAGTTGGGTTATGACCCGAATTTGCTTTCTTTTTAAAGGAAAAATACGCGTGTTACTGTTCACCTAGTTACATTTTCACGAAAAATAAATTCGGAGCTTTGTGAGAACCATGTAGAGCTAATTCCTTAGAGTCATTCTGCTGTAATCGCGTTCCAACGCTTTGAGGTTTTTACTTTATCAATCTAATTCGTTTCTCTTTAAACACTATTCTATGAATTGCTTTTGCTTAATCTATTAGTTTATAGAATTGTTTTGATTAAATTCGTATGATTGCATCCTTAGCTTTTATTCGCCGTTACGTCGCTTTGTCGTTAATTCACGTTTATAATTCGTGTTTGCTTAATTCACGAAAACTTAATCCGTTTGCTTAATTTGGAATATAGGATTGTTAATCTAGTTTATGTCTTTTGCGCTTGTTAATTAACATAGGAATCGAATAGAGATCGAAATCGCTTAGGAAATTGGTAAGGTAGAAACCCGTGATAAGCCAGAACCGAAAACAGTAGATTGACTTATTTTGATAATCACTTATTTTAACCGCTTAATTGCATTTTATTTATTTATCCGATCAGAAACCAAACCAACTCACCCTCCATTTCGAATTTGGTAGATTAATCACATAAAATAATCCTTGAGACGATATCCGAGTTGAATTGTCGTTGTATTACGTTTTCATCAAAAACACTCGTTTTGATCCGCGCGACAACTGATCAATGAGCTAGGCCCTCCACGACGGAGAGATGGATTGGGCCGACCCCGTATATATATATATATATATATATATATATATATATATATATATATATATATATATATATATATATATATATATATATATATATATATATATATATATATATATATATATATATATATATATATATATATATATATATATATATATATATATATATATATATATATATATATATATATATATATATATATATATATATATATATATATATATATATATATATATATATATATATATATATATATATATATATATATATATATATATATATATATATATATATATATATATATATATATATATATATATATATATATATATATATATATATATATATATATATATATATATATATATATATATATATATATATATATATATATATATATATATATATATATATATATATATATATATATATATATATATATATATATATATATATATATATATATATATATATATATATATATATATATATATATATATAAGAATCTTAATCGGTTGAGTAAGTAAATAAAATAATTAATTATATTTAATAATTAATTATTTAATTGAATATGTGCTTAAATATAAGTGGATGTCAAGATAATCCATTTCGAAATAATGAGAATTCTAAATGATTATCATTCTATATATAGGCTTTGATCTCAAATATATCATCCTATAAGAAGATTATCTCTTTTTATCCCCATTCGAAGAGTTTTCAAGACATTACGAGTACCGGTTGAGAAAAGTCCACAAGCCAACCAGTGTCAAACACTTGTCTGTACACTTTTGTATTTTAGAATTATCGTTGTCATTGTCTAAAAATCTTTCTCATTATATTCGTTAAGATATTCCTATAATCATTAATATCAAAATGTTATAGATCCTAAGGTTTTTGTCAATGGGGAGACGCTTAAGCGCTCCCAGCGTGATGAGTGATCAGTGCATATTTATTGACTTTCTCCTATATTTTTACTTAGGCATTTCTTTAATTTATCTTGATTATTTTTATGTTTTATTTTGTTTTTATATTTTATTTTATTTTTGGCTTAATTTGATTTCCGCACTTATTTTTCAGCTTTAGCAGTCTGCACGGAAACGATCATAACTGAAGTTCCGGAAATCCGTTTGAGGCGTTCTAAAAATCGCCTAAAAGCTAAGAGAGAGAGCTACGACTTTCGTGTTGGAGTCGAAGTTAGATTCGGAGCACAAAATTCCAGAATTCCGTTTGAAGTTACTGCATTAGAATTTTATTTTAGTGTTGGGTCATGTATTGGGCCTCGGTTATGTTTTCGACCCAGTTGGGTTATGACCCGAATTTGCTTTCTTTTTAAAGGAAAAATACTCGTGTTATTGTTCACCTAGTTATATTTTCACGAAAAATACATTCGGAGCTTTGAAAGAACCATGGAGAGCTAATTCCTAAGAGTCGTTCTGCTGTAATCGCGTCCCAACGCTTTGAGGTTTTTACTTAATCAATCTAATTTGTTTCTCTTTAAACACTATTCTATGATTTGCTTTTGCTGAATCTGTTAGTTTATAGAATTGTTTTGATTAAATTCGTATGATTTCATCCTTAGCTTTTATTCGTCGCTTTGTCGTTAATTCGCGTTTATAATTTGTGTTTGCTTAATTCACGAAAACTTAATCCGTTTGCTTCATTTGGCATATAGGATTGCTAATCTAGTTTATGTCTTTTGCGCTTGTTAATTGACATAGGAATCAAATAGAGATCGAAATCGCTTAGGAAATTGGTAAGGTAGAAATCCGTGATAAGCCGGAACCGAAAACATTAGATTGACTTATTTTGATAATCACTTATTTTAACCGCTTAATTGCATTTTCTTTATTTATCCGATCAGAAACCAAACCAACTCCCCCTCCATTTCGAATTTGGTAGATTAATCACAAAAAAGAATCCTTGAGACGATATCCGAGTTGAATTGTCGCTGTATTACGTTTTCATCTAAAACACTCGTTCTGATCCGCGCGCGACAACTGATCAATGAGCTAGGCCCTCCACGACGAAGAGATGGATTGGGCCGACCCCGTGTGATGAGCGGGACAGAGCAATATATATATATATATATATATATATATATATATATATATATATATATATATATATATATATATATATATATATATATATATATATATATATATATATATATATATATATATATATATATATATATATATATATATATATATATATATATATATATATATATATATATATATATATATATATATATATATATATATATATATATATATATATATATATATATATATATATATATATATATATATATATATATATATATATATATATATATATATATATATATATATATATATATATATATATATATATATATATATATATATATATATATATATATATATATATATATATATATATATATATATATATATATATATATATATATATATATATATATATATATATATATATATATATATATATATATATATATATATAAGAATCTTAATCGGTTGAGTAAGTAAATAAAATAATTAATTATATTTAATAATTAATTATTTAATTTAATATGTGCTTAAATATAAGTGGATGTCAAGATAATCCATTTCGAAATAATGAGAATTCTAAATGATTATCATTCTATATATAGGCTATGATCTCAAATATATCATCCTATAAGAAGATTATCTCTTTTTATCCCCATTCGAAGAGTTTTCAAGACATTACGAGTACCGGCTGAGAAAAATCCACAAGCCAACCAGTGTCGAACAATTGTCTGTACACTTTTGTATTTTAGAATTATCGTTGTCATTGTCTAAATATCTTTCTCATTATATTCGTTAAGGTATTCCTATAATCATTAATATCAAAATGTTATAGATCCTAAAGTTTGTGTCAATGGGGAGACGCTTAAGCGATCCCAGCGTGATGAGTGATCAGTGCATATTTATGCACTTTCTCCTATATTTTTACTTAGGCATTTCTTTACTTTATCTTGATTCTATTGATGTTTTATTTTGTTTTTATATTTTATTTTATTTTTGGCTTAATTTGATTTCCGCACTTATTTTTCAGCTTTAGCAGTCTGCACGGAAACGATTATAACTGGAGTTCCGGAAATCCGTTTGAGGCGTTCTAAAAATCGCCGGAAAGCTAAGAGAGAGAGCTACGACTTTCGTGTTGGAGTCGAAGTAAGATTTGGAGTCCAAAATTCCAGAATTCCGTTTGAAGTTACTGCATTAGAATTTTATTTTAGTGTTGGGTTATGTATTGGGCCTGGGTTATGTTTTCGACCCAGTTGGGTTATGACCCGAATTTGCTTTCTTTTTAAAGGAAAAATACTCGTGTTACTGTTCTCCTAGTTACATTTTCACGAAAAATAAATTTGGAGCTTTGAGAGAACCATGGAGAGCTAATTCCTTAGAGTCATTCTGCTGTAATCGCGTTCCAACGCTTTGAGGTTTTTACTTTATCAATCTAATTTGTTTCTCTTTAAACACTATTCTATGAATTGCTTTTGCTTAATCTGTTAGTTTATAGAATTGTTTTGATTAAATTCGTATGATTGCATCCTTAGCTTTTATTCGCCGTTACGTCGCTTTGTCGTTAATTCGCGTTTATAATTCGTTTTTGCTTAATTCACGAAAACTTAATCCGTTTGCTTAATTTGAAATATAGGATTGTTAATCTAGTTTATGTCTTTTGCGCTTGTTAATTGACATAGGAATCGAATAGAGATCGAAACCGCTTAGGAAATTGGTAAGGTAGAAACCCGTGATAAGCCGGAACCGAAAACAGTAGATTGACTTATTTTGATAATCACTTATTTTAACCGCTTAATTGCATTTTCTTTATTTATCCGATCAGAAACCAAACTAACTCCCCCTCCATTTCGAATTTGGTAGATTAATCACAGAAAAGAATCCTTGAGACGATATCCGAGTTGAATTGTCGTTGTATTACGTTTTCATCAAAAACACTCGTTCTGATCCGCGCGCGACAACTGATCAATGAGCTACGAAGAGATGGATTGGGCCGACCCCGTGTATATATATAAGAATCTTAATCGGTTGAGTAAGTAAATAAAATAATTAATTATATTTAATAATTAATTATTTAATTGAATATGTGCTTAAATATAAATGGATGTCAAGATAATCCATTTCGAAATAATGAGAATTCTAAATGATTATCATTCTATATATAGACTATTGTAATACCCCAAATTTTACCCTTATATTTTAGTCATTTCACATAGCATCTCATATATACATTTGCTAACCACTAACAAGTTATGGAGTTGTTTTGTTTTGCAGATTTGGTTCCAGGGGTATTTTGGTCGTTTTACGCAAATTCTGCTAATTCCTTGAAGACGGGCTGTTATTAAGTTCTGAGGCGTTTATTTACGTGGGTTTGATATCAATTTGGTTTGGAAAGTCTGATCTGTGGAACGGGATTTAACAAGAGATCATTCTTCATCTTTAGAGGGACAACAGTGAAAACTTCTACTGATTATTGGAGCTTATTCATGGCAAAGGTATTAAGATTGGATCGGATTAATTCAAGGATATTCGACTGATGAATCGTATGTTGAGATGTTTGTGAATTGAATCATGGAGAAGAAATGGAAGATGATTTTAATAAATATGTGAAGTTCATTCATAATATTTTATTATTATTACAATTTGTAAAGAGAATTTGGGTAGAAAGTTGAATTTTATTCATAATATTTCATCACGATTTACAAAAGGGAAATAATTTGGATAAAAAATGTATTATTGAATTATTTCATAATGCTTTTTTATTACAAGTTACAAAAGAGGTGTATATCCTAAAAGGTCCTAAGCCCTAAAATTTCTAAGTATCCTTCTTGATGTCCTTTGAGCTTCTCCGCAAAGTCTCCGATTCACCTGCACATCAAAACAAAACAAACAGAATAGGAAAAAAAAGATGTTAGAAATTGTTTGACACTCTCAGAACATCGTCATCATCGAGTGCCGGGAGTGGCACAACCGAAGCTGCGACCTACCCCGTTACCAATCCGCGTCGTTGGCGTCAGATCAGGTAACACCTGTTCTTATCGTTACGGGACATCCGAGAGATAGAAGTAATAAAAGAAGCGGGACTGATTCGTTTTGCCGCGATTGGATTTCCAAACTGATACGAGAATAAGGCAACATAGGCAAGTTTGGACTCAGACCCGGATGCCGGCAGGTCTGAGTCGCTTTGGTTTCGAAAGATTCCAACACCTGAAAAGCCACAAACATCATCAGTACAACAGAACTCAAAGCATAACAAGCTGCATAAATAAAACTAGGCAAAAGGGAGCTCGTGCCAGTACAAGTGTGTTGCACCCTAAAATTTGCCCAACCTTATTCCTTGGGTTTATGTTTTAATATCATTAGCATTTGCATATAGAGTCTTGTGCATAGTCTAATCATCTGCATAGCATAAGCATAGCAAGTCATACAACAGGGGGACCAATCATTATTCTCATCTCTAGAAGCC
This sequence comes from Lathyrus sativus, assembly GCA_963859935.3. NCBI lineage: Eukaryota > Viridiplantae > Streptophyta > Magnoliopsida > Fabales > Fabaceae > Lathyrus > Lathyrus sativus. The sequence goes on along the minus strand of CAWUDS030002383.1, from coordinate 36,547 downwards.
TATCAAGAGGTTATTATCCCAATTCAATCTCATTCAAGTCATCAGGAAAGAATTTGAAAGCAAAGAGTTCAGCAGATCAAGCCTTGAGTCCATCTCCTAGCTGAGGGCATCTGAGGGTCAACAAGAGGGTTGTGAGCTGTGAGTTGAAGGCATGGAGAGTATCTAGACATTATGAGAGACTTAGAAAGTCATTTAAAGAAGGAGACAAGTCATTGATGAGAGCACAAGAGCTATAGCTGAAGGCAGTCAACTAGGGTTTCATCTGGGTCAACCCTAGGTCAACCTTAGGTCAACTGACTGATTTAAGGGGCATTCAAGTCTAGTGGAGAGATGTGGGGTTCATCATTGGACATATAAAGAATGATATGGAGATATGCCAAGAAGAATTCAAGAGAAATCAAGGAGAAGAGGAGCTTCTAAATTAGGGTTTCTGTGTAAAATCCCCTAGTTTAGGTCAAATTTCCAAGCAAGATAAGTCAAAATGCTAGCTTCAAATGGCTTCTTGGCCAACATGAAACTTGTAGAGGATCTCAAGACCTTTAATTTTAGTGGTGGAAGACATCAAGGAGATTTATAGAACTCAAGTTATGGTCCTTACAAGTTACAGGTCATCTGAGGTATCTGAAATTTTGTCTGTGAAAGTGACTTGACTTCCAAGCTAATTTTACCCCTCAAGGAGGTTTAAAATGAATTTCTGGTCAACATAAGAATTGTTCCTCATTGTCTTAGCTTTCTAGAATGGTATAGTATGCCTTCATATGATGTGTGGAACTCAACTTATGGTCTTGGCAAGCAAAGGGTATTTTGGTCATTTGTGAATTACAGGTCATTTTAACCTATGTCCAAAACTCATACAAGGAGGCCTCAAATGGAAAAACTTACAACATCAAACTTGCTCCAAATGACATTTTGAGTCTAGAAAGAAGGTCACAAATTGTTGGAAAAGCTCATAACATGAAGTTGCATGATTGGTTAAATTTGAACTAAAATGGCTTATAACTTAAAGAAAGTCAAAGTGAAAAATGGTTTGGGAGATTTATAAGTCCAAATGGAGACTTCCAATATATGATTTTGGGTCCAAAAGACATTCTAGAGACAATGGTTCAAACACTTTTTTGAGTTTAGAAGGAAAAAGAAAAGTTATTCATGGTTACTTGTATTTGAAGAAACATAACCAAAATCAATCAAAGTTGGAAGGCAAGGGAAGTTGTAAGATGGATCTAGAAGTTTCCATTGAGCCCTATATATTCATGAAATCAGAATTGAGCAAGGGTTGGATTCATTTTTCACCAAAATTTCCCAAAGTTTTCTCATTCTTTCTCATTGCAATTCCCTCCAAATTTCCCAAAATCTTCATCAATTCTCATCAACATTGATCCTCCTACATTCAATCATCATCATGGATCAGAATTGAATCAAAGATTTGGTGGTTAGAGCTCAATTTCGTGCACTTCCATCAAGAACACACAAATTGCAATTTCCATTGGACAGCAAGATCCAAGCCAAGTTTCATCCAAGTATTGCAAACAGAATCAAGTATATCAAGAATGGACCAAGATTGAAGCATACAAGAGCCTGGATCCACGTGATTACTCAGCCTCCATTAGAGCTTGCTCAAGGTGCAAATCTTTCTAACTTATTCAATCTAGGGAGATTTAGGTAGTTTTACTAGTATATTCATGGTCTATGATGTTAGGAGGTTAGTTTAGATGAATTTGAGGCTGAATAGAGACAATTCATAACAGGTGTACCAAACTGTTTGGATCAAGAACTCGTAGGATCTTGCATGATAACCTTAGCTTGTTAGTTTAGAATGATCACCATTATGCATAGAGTAGATTAGTATAGGTTTGGTTGAGAATTATTGTGATGCATCTCAGTGTATTTTCATGGAGTCAGAACTTGTCTCGATCGGTTTGAGTGATATGATGAATTTCAATGGAAACTAAGGTTGTAGTCTTGTAGAGGGAGAGATTTGGAGTGTTTTTCATGTTTACATCGTGAGGATTCGTGGACTGTGGAGAGAGAACAGGTAGCTTGAAGCTGGTACGTTCATGGCATGTGTGTGAGAATTTCAGAAACCCTAGCTTCCCATTGGGGAAGACGTAATCGTGGCCTTTGATCCATTCTGAATTTTTGACTTTTTAATCTCAATCCACGGTCTAGATTTAATTCTGAGTTTGAGAGGGAATCCTCCCCCCATTGAAACGCTGCGTTTCATTAAAGGGGGGAGCGTGGGCCTTGCTTTTGCCACCCCCCAGTATTGGGCCCAGTTCGAATCTGAACGTGAATAATTTTCTATTCTCACCCCCTGGCTATTTCTCTCTTTCTTTTTATTATTTCCTTTTCATTTTTTTTCATTCATTTTAAAAAATTCATAATAAATAGATAAAAAATCATTTTTAATTCATTCTTTGTACATCATTTTCATTAAGATGTCTAGAAAATTATAAAAAAATAATAATTGCATTTTATTTTTATTTGATATTTTTCCCATATTTTCTAAATAAATGACATTTTAAATAGCTTCATTTCATGCATGATTTTGTTAATTTTTGTTCTACTAGATGCTTTCATATTTTTTGTTCATTCTTTTTAGGTTGCTTAGATGAGATATTGAACTTATAGATTCAATTTAGTTCCCATTTTTAGAAATTAAATTTAGGTGCTTAGTGTAGGTTTGAACAACATGAACAAATTAGGGTTTTTAGGTGATGACTTAGGAGATTTGATTCTTTTCCCTTAGGACTTAGGGTTTGACTAGTTTAGTTATGGGACTATAGGGGCTATGGGTAGTTATTAGATCCCTTAGAAAAAGTCAGGATTCCCCTACTGCTATTAATACTCTGTATATATCTGATTGACTGGTGTGGTGTGCCCTCTGGGGATTATTGCTTGCTTGCTTGGGTATTGGGATTGTCTGGGGACTGGGGAGAGCTGAAGACTTGAGAAGATGAAGACCATTGGAGATCCAGAGATTGAAGATCAACTTCCAGAGTTGAAGAGAAGATTCTTGCTAGCAGATGCTGAGGAACTAGGGTTTAGGAGCTAAGCAGAGCTCTAGGTTAGAAAGTTTGTTTCTCAAACATGGATTGCCTTGTCTGCATCCATTCTTCTCTGTGATTCAGAGTCTCTCTAAGACACTCACCCTCTTCCTTTGGAAGGCTTGGTGATAGGGTCTATGAGATAGAACTCTTGAGAGAAAATGTCTTTTGTGTTAGAAGCAGTCTGTTCACCACCCTTGGTAGTCAACTGATTGCTTAACACCCAATTCACTCTTGTGACTGATCCCTCATCCTGGAGGTTTGAGCTTGAAGAAAAGCCATTGCTTATAGAAGACTGATGATCAAAGCCCTTGCCTGAAGGCCATGAAGATGGAGATTGATGCTTGTTGAAGCCTGTAGCTGATTGGAGATTACTTGAAGCTAGATGTTGATTCAGAGCTGCTGAAGCTGTTTGTTTTATTGCTGTATTTCATTTCTGATGTATTGATTGGTTTTCTGGACTGTATTGTTTGCTGTTTACCCTGTTGGGTTGAAAGTGAATCCTGTTCACTTTTGCCTATTGTTTTCTAGGTTCGAGGTTGAGTGGGATTCCCTTGCCTCGCTTGTACTGTTGCATCCATGCATTTTACTGCTTTACTGTATATATCTGATATTGTTTCTGTTTCTGCCTATCCCTTAGAATCTCTGTTTCTCTCTGTGCAAGAGAGGAGCATGATAGACACTAGGTCTTAACCCATGCATGATAACATTAGGTTAGTTTGTTTCCCTTCGCAACCGTAGGTTAGAGTTCTGTCTCTTTCTTTCTCAAAACAAACAGAAAAACATATAAAGATTTCAAGCGCAATAAAAGACACTTCTTCCGTAAAAGAATGTGAACTCATCAAGCCGTCATTTTTTGTCCGCCGGGACTGTTAATCAGAAAAACCTTTTTCAGAAGGAATAAAATCAATCAAGGACAAGCTTGTGTCGTACGTGGCCCGAACTACGTTTGCTCTGATCTTTCATGCTGTATGAAAGTACGTAGGCATAGGATGCGATATCCTAGCGAGCAACCTTTCCCTCCTTTCCCGTAGGTAGGCGAACTACGTTGACTCTGATTTCTCGTTTCAGACGGGAATACGTAGGCATAAAGTGCGATACTTTGCCGAGTCATTTTTTATTTTCATTTTCTTTTCTTTTAACCCCAGACCTTTAGCGTAGATAGAATAACAATCCATACCCGAAAACAAGCGTGGATCCCGTCGAGTACGACGGACGTGAGGGGTGCTAATACCTTCCCCTTGCGTAACCGACTCCCGTACCCAGGTTTTGGTTGCGACGACCATACCTTTCCCGTCTTTGCGAGGTTTACTCTGAGCGTTCCCTTTCCCTCCCGTGGGATAAATAACGCACGGTGGCGACTCTTCTGTTCAGCCGGCGCCGATTTTCGCAGTAGCGACAAAGTGTTCAGAATGAAAGCCAAGTCCAAAACAGAACAAGAGAAATGAAACCAAACTATGGCATCAAACTGCAGCAATTCTGAACAGGACAGAAAATACAAACCAAACTAAACTGCATCAAAGCAATGTATCAGAAACAGGTTCAGAAGAAGAAAAGTGAGCGTATGGTCCGAACTAGCATTCATAATTAAACTGAATTGAAATCCAAGAGAGCATCAGTTCACAACAGTTCTGAACCAAACAAATGAACTCATATCATAAAAAATCAGAAGTGAAGAATTGGACTACACATCCAAGTTCAAATATCTGCAAGCGTACAAAGAAAAACACCATAGAACTGATGCCTAAAGCGCCACAACAAGAATCCATCGTAAGTATCAGAGACAGAGGCAAAATGTGAATTCAGAAAGGTTATCAGAACCAGCTCGAATACAAAGGGCTCAGTCCATGTCAATAAGATCCCGCAATCAGAAAAGACTGTCATAGACATCACAGTTGCAAGCATTGGGCTTAGTTCAACATCATTGCCCTGGGTAATTAGGAGTATCAGCAAAAAGCAGGAAAAGTCAGGTTATGTCATCAATATGAACACCAGAGAAACAGATATGGATGAAACATCTGCCAAAACATTAAAAGCATCAGAATACGAATAGGGTGATACAGCCATCAGTTATGTCAGAAACAATCCAACTACACCAAAAAAACGCGATTGTTATCCATACTAGTGAATGAGCAAGAATAAAACACACAATAGAGAACATCAGGGTGATTATCACAATACAGGTTCAGACTAAGTGTCATCACTACCGCGTACCCGTCCCGGTGGCAAAGACCAATATAATATCAGTCCTCTCTGAAAGAAGAAGAGGAAAAGCATCTCACCTGCATCAAAAAACAAATCAGTTCGAGATCAAAAAACGAATTAGTCAAACAAATCAGTTCAAGATCATGTTCAGATATCAAACAGTCCGAGCGAAGCCATAGGGAATCCTGAAAAAGGAAGGTTCAAATCATGAGATCAAACATATCAGAAAAATGAAATCCAATCTCACCAAAATCCCAATCAAATTCTAAAAGAGGGAACAGGGTTCAATCAGTATCTGAAAAACCAAACAAAATCAAATCAAACAAAATCATTCGAAATCAAATCTCAGAGTAACGTAAACCCTACACGGATTAAAGGCCCAAAAGAAAATAGAAGTTATAAAAAGGGTTGATTTCACCTCATAAGGGGAAGAGAGGACGAAATCGTGAAAGCCCTAACGAACAAACCCTAGGCGTCGTGAACGAACAGCCGCGAACTCAGACGAAGAACATCGTCATCATCGTTCAAACGCACCACCCAGCATACACCGTGTATCATCCATCATCGGTCACGAAAGATTCGAAACGAGGGACCGCCGATGCCGTTTAACCAAACGACGGGCAATCTCCCGTTTTTGGGCCTCAGCTCACGCCATCATCGGCCGATTTCACGTTAAATGTAAGCAACGGGACATTTCATTACGAGTTTTGATGTTTTGTTTCAGGAAATAAGAAGATCACAGCGCGAGGAAGAAGATTATGGTGAACGCGAATAGCCGCGAGAGAGAGATGGAGAAGAAAGTGAACGGCGCCGCGAGAAGAAGTCAGGGTTTGGAAACCCTAAAAAAAACATTTCATCTTATGACTAACCGGGTTGGGGCCGGGTGTGATGACCGGCCCAACCCCCCCCACCCCCTTTTATTTATTTTATTTTGTTTTGTTTTTGTTAAAATTTGTTTTATGTTTTTTAAATTGTTTTTTTTTTACATTTTATTTTTATAATTCAAAAAAATGTTTTAAAAATAAATAAAAAAACATTTTTATGTAAATATTAAAAATAAATAAAAAACTATTTTTAAAATAAAATAAGAAAAACTTTTCTTAAAAATATTAAAAAAAAATAATAAAACTTTTTTTTAGAGTAAGACATTTTTAAATTAAACTTTTTTTGCAAGCTAACATTAAATTATTTAAGATTTTTTTAAATAAAACAATAATAAAATCTCAAATTTGCATCTTTCTCTTCATTGTCTCGTAACTCATTGCTGCCTAACTCTGCCCACTAACGTCGTTTGTTCATTTTGCAGCTCATTACATTTACCATTACTTATTTCATCTTATTTTTCACTCAGAGTTCATTACTATATTGTAACTGCTCCTCATATGTAACCCCGCGAATCTAATAATCGCGCTTTAAATTTCTGCCTTTTAAATTTATGTTTGCATGGCTTTAACTTCTGTCTTATTTCCTGTTTGCACAACTCAATTATCTCACACCTTCATCAATATTTCTGTCACATTGCACGCACATCCGAAGGTTAGGTCTAACTGTTTGGCCGCCGCGCCAATAGTCCGTAAAACTTCACACATTCAATTTCAAATCCTCAAAACTACAAACTACAAACCCTAATTTTCACAAATGCCTCGCCGCAGGCAAAATTACAATTTTACCCCTAGCATTAGGTCAAAGAGCCGCCGCGCTCATTTTAGGGTTTCCCGCCGTGGAATCCCTAATTTAACCCTAATTACAACTTAACAATTCAACGTAGAGATTTGGAGTTTCTACACTCCGTGTAAGCGTGCCCTTAAGACATGTTTATTCCCCTTGAGACCTTGACCACAGTCAAGAAGTCTCTAACCTCCTTTTTGAGGGGAACTACGATTACTCTGATTCCATTCCCGTAAGGATACGTAGGCACAAGATGCGATGTCTTGCCGAGTAAACTTAGAATTAACCCCTTAGGTCTCTTTTCTCACTTTTAATCCTTTGTACATATACCTTAAGCAAATGAATAAAGCAAAATAGTAAGCATTTGAACAAAAGGTTCCCGTAGAGTACTACGGAAGTTTAGGGTGCTAATACCTTCCCTAATCTTAACCAACCCCCGAACCCTAGATCTTTCCCCGCATTGTGTTTACGATGCAAAAATAGGTTTTCCCTCTTTTGACCTTTTCCTTCGGATAAATCAAAGAGCGGTTGTGAATTGAATTGCGATTCAAACTCATTAATAGTTTGTGATCCTATTTCCACCGCAACAGAAAATGGCGACTTCACTGGGGACTGTCTTAACTTTTGAGGGTTATCCCTAACTTGTTCATATTTATTACTATCTGTGTTATTATTCATTTACATGTGTATATTGGTGCTTTGATTATGGGAGTGTTCCTTGTGTTGTGAGATAAGTCCTACGCCCGGACTAGCGACATTATTATAGGATGGGGATATATTCGATGAGGCTTATAGGGAGTGAATCCCGACCAAGTTGATTCGAGAATCACCGCTCAGTTGAGACCCTTTCGAAAATGGTTCGGTTGAACGAGTAATCGCGAAAACTTTTTCCATGGTCGATTGGAGTCTGTGATATTGAGGACCGTAGTGCCTTAACACCACCTTGGCCTTATTTAGGACGTAGTGCGGGAGCTATGTGGGAGTAATCCTACAACGGCTGCTACGCGATACTACACTCAAAAGAGGTTCTCTTGAGAATATTATTCACCCCCGAGTCAGTCGGAAGGTTGATAATATCCGAAAGATGGGCTGATGACTTTGGGCACTTTGTAGAACCTTGTTCGGCAGGTACAATTAACCTATAGTACACTCCTTTTGGGATGGGTAGACCTTGACTCTGCTCCCGTTCCTTTAACCTAGGACTTTGTGTGTTTTCATGCATTGCATCCATAAAGCATCTCATTGCATTTCATGGAGTTCAAATATCATTTATGGAAATCGCGGGATACCATAAATAAGAAAATAAAATGAAAAAACAAGAAAAAGATTTCCTTGGTACCCCACGACATTCGTAAATGTTTGAATTCCATGAAATCTTCATTTGCATTTGCATCATAGCATCATGTACTTTCTTGCATTGCATGTGTCTTCCGTTTTCTCATGTTCGGTTCTCTCGCCTTCCAGTTTCGTCACCCTGAGTTCTCGGCACCAGTACAACACCAGAGCTCAAACTCGGAAAAGAATGGAGGATCAGGCAAAAGAGATTGATCGCCTTAGCAATGAACTTGAAGACCTTCGAGGGGGTATGGGGCGTATGATGGAATTGTTACATGTCATGAATGCTAAGATGGATACCCAGCCCACTGTTGTTTCCGAGATTACCGGCGTTAATGTGGACCCTCCACCAAGTGTGACCGTAGCAAGGGACCCACCTTATGGTCTTGCTCCCGGTTTTGTGCCTCCTCAAGCCACTGTTCCGATTAATCAGCCTGTTCAGCAAGCCGTGCCTTTATTTTCTGAAGTTCCTAGGGGGGCTCCTATCTTTGCACCACCTGTTGTACACACCCGTGTGCAACCGTACTTCAATGAGACAGTCTTTGATAATCTTGATGAGAATGTTGAAGGTTATGAGAAACGTGATAAGCTTCGTGAGGAAGTAAACACCATCATCCAGAGATTGAAAAAAGTAGAGGGCAATCAAATTTTTGGGACTGCTGCAAGGGATGTTTGTTTGGTCTCAGGTTTGGTTATTCCCCCGAAGTTCAAAACTCCAAACTTCGATCGTTATGAAGGTGCCACCTGTCCTAAGAGTCATCTGATCATGTATTATCGCAAAATGGCTGCCCATGTCGAGAATGATAAACTGATGATTCATTGCTTCCAAGATAGTTTGAAGGGTGCTTCTTCCAAGTGGTATTTAACTTTGGACCAGTCTCGCGTTAAGAGTTTCCAGGATTTATCTGACGCTTTCATCAAACACTACAAGTACAATATGGACCTGGCTCCTGACAGAAGACAGTTGTTGAGTATGTCACAAAAGAATTCTGAGTCATTCAAAGAGTATGCTCAAAGGTGGAGAGAGATTGCTTCGCAGGTAGAACCTCCTTTGACCGAGAAAGAGTTAGCTGATTGGTTTGTCGACACGGTTCGTCCAGAATTTTACGAAAGAATGGTGGGTAGTGTGACTTCAAATTTCTCTGACATCGTTGCTGTGGGTGTCAAGATTGAATTGGGTATGAAAAGTGGTAAAATGACGAGTAATCATGGTGCTTCTAAGGATCAGCCGAAGAAACCTCCGTATAGCTCCCAGAAGAAGAAAGAGGGCGAGACTAATGCTATATCCTCTGGTAGACTAAGAGACCCATTTTATCGATATCCGCAAGGTTATGCTCAACCTCAAGGGTACCCAATCCAATATGCTCAACAACCCTATGTGGCAGCTATTACACCTTCTTTCAATCAACAGGTTCCTATGTATCAACCTATGCAACAACCTCCTGTTTATCCGCCTCCTATCAACTACCTACAGGCACCCAACGCTCCTGCTCCTCAACAGCCAAAGAGTCCGGCTCCTCGCCAGAATGTTCCGAACAGAAGAACGTATAAGCCTTGTCCGCCGATTCTGATGACTTTCACCGAGTTGTACCCCTCTTTGATCAAGCAAGGTCTAATCACTACTCGGGCTTTGGGTCCGCCTCCTAATCCTCTACCCGCCAATTACAACGCCGCCGCTCATTGTTTATTTCATGAGGGTGCGCCTGGTCATGATCTGGAGAATTGTTATGCTCTCAAAAATCTTGTCAGGGATTTATTGGAAAAGAAGATTTTGTCATTTGAAGATCCTCAACCGAATGTTAAGAACCCTTTTCCTAACCATGAGAGTGTCAATGCCATTAGTGCCGATTCGGAGGAAGGTTATGTCCTTGACGTTGTACAGATTAAGACTCCTCTCAAGATGTTCCATTCGAAACTGTTTGAAGCTGGTTTGGTAGATACTTCCCACGTTGCATGCGTAAGTTGTGAAGCCAGTATTAAGGGTTGTGTGTTGGTTCAGAATGATGTTCAGAGGTTGATTGATGAGGGTATTTTACAAGTGACAAGCCAACCCAAGAAAGATGAGGTCGCTGTGGTTGAGCCAGTTTTCCATCAGCCTGGATCAAAGTGAAAGGTACCAGTGTTTAATCTATCAGGGGCAGGTTCTGCCAATCTCGTGTTCGATATACCAAAGTCGTCTATCCCTGAGGTGAATCAGCATAAGCCAATAGTTATTCGAAGACCAGGTCTGTTTCCTTTCAGTGATCCTAAAGCCGTGCCTTGGAAATACGACGTGACGATGATTGACAAGGAGTCTGGGAAAGTTATTCCAAATGAAGAGGTTAAGGACACTATGACCAATATCGCAGAGGCAAGCAGGATGACTCGCAGTGGCCGTGTGTATACTCCCCGTTCCAATGAGGTTCCACCTAAGGAAACCACTAATATTCCAGTGGCCGTCAAAGACAAAGGTAAGGGAGCTGTTACGAATGATGAAGATGCTGAGTTTTTGAGGATCATCAAGAAAAGTGACTATAAAGTTATCGATCAACTTCATCAGACTCCTTCCAAGATTTCGATTTTATCTCTGTTGATGAGTTCACCCGCTCATAGGATGGCCTTGCAGAAAGTTTTGACTCAAGCATATGTGGATCAAGATATCAGCACCAGTCGGTTTGATAGTGTGATTGCCAATTTGACCGCCTGTAACACCCTTAGTTTCAGCAATGAAGAGTTACCGAAGGAGGGTCCGAATCATAATCGTGCTTTACATATATCGGTGAAATGTCAGGAGGATAATTTGGCAAGAGTGCTAGTGGACACCGGCTCTTCTCTGAATGTTCTACCCAAGAGGGTTCTTGATAAGTTGGTTTTCAAAGAGACTATGTTGAAACCTACTCCTTTGATCGTCAAGGCTTTCGATGGGTCTCGCCGGTCGGTAATGGGGGAGGTTGAGCTTCCTATCCTAATTGGTCCGCAAGTTTTTAATATCACATTTCAAGTCATGGACATTAATCCCAATTACAGTTGTTTACTTGGAAGGCCGTGGATTCATGCCGCTGGGGCAGTAACCTCAACGTTACATCAAAAGATGAAGTTCGTGATCGATGGAAAGCTGGTTATTATACACGGTGAGGAGGATCTGATGGTCAGTAACCTGTCTTCTTTCCGTTACATCGAGGCCGACGAGAATGCTTTGGAAATCTCCTTTCAAGCACTTGAGATCGCCAATGCTGTTCTACTAGAAGTCGAAGAGACAGTGGGTCAGGGTAATCCATCTTTTGCATCTCTGAAGAGTACCAAATCAACAATGGACAGGGGCATTCCTGAAGGTTGGGGAGAGGTAATTGACGTCAAGACCAAGACTGATCGCTTTGGGTTGGGTTACAAACCAACTCAGGATGGAGCTCTCACAACTGTCGAAGGGCGCCCGAAGGTTATCCAAGAGGTATTTGTCAGCGGAGGTTTCCAAGTCAATGCCATCAGTGACTGTGAGGAAAATGAAGAGCTGAGCAACCTGGTGTTTAAGGGTGATGCAGTTTTGAACAACTGGGAGGCCGTAGAGATCCCTGTTATTTTTCCCTTGTCAAAGTAATTTTTTTTTTTTTAAAAGTTTCATTTACATTTTCAAACAAAAATCCGTAGCTCTGCCCAAGGCTATAGGGTCGCTTTTATTGGGCCACCTTTCATTTCTAAAAGGATATTAATAAAGGCATTTTGTTCAATTCCACTTTGGTTCATTTGCGTTTTTCGTTTTCACCTTTAAAAAATGAAATTGGCAACCCTTTTTCCAAAAAAATAAAACAAAAAAATAGCATTTCATTTCTTATCTTACATATCTTCGAGCATTTTAATTAAGTAAGCCTTCCATCATGCAGAGACATCGTAAACCTTGTTGGATCTAATGACTTTACTGACACTCCTGACTGGGACGCACCCATCAATCAAGTCGAAGACGAGGGTGAAGAAGATTTTGAAGTACCCGCTGAACTGACAAGATTGATTGAGTACGAGTATACAGAGCTTCAACCGCATAAAGAACAGGTGGACTTAATTAATCTTGGTACAGATGAGAACAAGAAAGAGGTCAAGATTGGTGCAATGCTTGGGACAGAGGTTAAGCCGAGGTTGATTGAGTTGTTAAAAGAATATATTGATGTGTTTGCGTGGTCGTATCAAGATATGTCGGGCCTAGACACGGATATTGTTGTTCACAAGTTGCCACTTAAGCCAGATTGTCCACCTATCAAGCAAAAACTTCGAAGAACGAGACCCGACATGGCTTTGAAGATTCGAGATGAGGTTAAAAAGCAGTTGGATGCAGGTTTCTTGGCAGTCGCAAAATATCCAGATTGGGTCGCCAACATTGTGCCAGTGCCCAAGAAGGACGATAAAGTTAGGATGTGTGTGGATTACAGGGATCTGAACAAAGCAAGTCTGAAAGACGACTTCCCTCTGCCACATATTGATACACTGGTAGACAATATAGCCAGTTTTGCGTTGTTCTCATTTATGGATGGTTTCTCTGGCTATAATCAGATCAAAATGGATCCCGACGATCGAGAGAAGACTACTTTCATTACTCCTTGGGGGACCTTCTGCTACAAAGTCATGCCCTTCGGTTTAAAGAACGCGGGGGCAACTTACCAACGCGCTATGACCACTCTTTTTCATGATATGATGCACAAGGAAATCGAGGTGTATGTGGACGATATGATAGCCAAGTCTCAGAGTGAAGAGGAGCATCTAGACCATTTGGTGAAGCTGTTTGAATGACTCAGGAAATATCAGTTGAAATTGAATCCTGCTAAATGTACCTTTGGTGTCAGATCTGGAAAATTGCTTGGTTTCATTGTTAGCCAGCGAGGGATTGAGGTGGATCCTGACAAAGTCCGAGCCATTCAAGATATGCCAGCTCCACAAACCGAGACGCAAGTTAGAGGTTTTCTGGGACGTTTGAATTATATTTCCAGGTTTATCTCCAACATGACCGCTACTTGTGAGCCGATATTCAAGTTACTTTGCAAGGGGCAGACGGTTGAGTGGAACCCCGATTGTCAGAAAGCGTTTGAGAAGATTAAGGGTTATTTGCAAGACCCCCCTATTCTGATTCCTCCCGTACCTGGAAGACCGTTGTTTATGTACCTTACCGTTCTTGAGAAGTCTATGGGTTGTGTGCTTGGACAACATGATGAGACTGGGAAAAAGGAACATGCGATTTATTACCTGAGCAAAAAGTTTACCGATTGCGAAAACAGATACTCACCATTGGAGAAAACTTGTTGTGCATTGGCATGGGCCGCTAGGCGCCTTCGGCAATATATGGTCTGTCATACCACATTGTTGATTTCTAAAATGGATCCGATCAAGTATATTTTTGAAAAACCTGCTCAAACCGGGAGGCTAGCCCGTTGGCACATGTTGTTATCCGAATATGACATCCAGTATGTACCCCAGAAGGCGATTAAGGGTAGTATTTTATCTGATTATCTTGCAGACCAGCCAGTTGAAGATTATGAACCTCTTAAGTTTGATTTTCCTGATGAGGATATTTTGTTGATTAAAAGAGATTGTGAAGAGCCAGATCCGAGCGAAGGTCCAGAACCAGGTCTTTGGTGGAGGATGATGTTTGATGGTTCCTCGAATTTCAATGGGCATGGTATAGGCGCCGTTTTGATGAACCCAAAGGGTGGATTCACTCCATTTACAGCAAGGTTGGACTTTGAGTGTACTAATAACGTCGCAGAATATGAAGCATGTATTCTTGGCCTCGAAGCGGCAATTCACCTCCGAATCAAACTTCTTAAAGTAAGTGGTGACTCAGCCTTGGTTATTTACCAGGTACAAGGCAAATGGGAAACGAAGAATGAGAAGTTAATCCCTTATAAGGACTACATTGTTGAGCTGATCAAGTATTTCAACGAGATAGAGTTCAAACATGTTCCTAGATCCGAGAATCACGTTGCTGATGCTTTAGCCATGTTAGCATCCATGTGGAAAGTTAAATTCGTTAATGAAGCACCTCTTATCCATATCGAGCGCAAAGTTGAGCCCGTTTATTGTCAGGTGGTCGAAGAAGTTGAGGTAGATGAAAAGCCTTGGTTTCATGATATCAAGAACTATCTCGTCAAGCAAGAGTATCCCGATGGTGCTACTGGTCTGGACAAGAAAACATTGAGAATACTGGCGTCCAAATTCTTTATCAGTAATGGTGTGTTATACAAGAGAAATCACGACATGGTTCTGCTCAGATGTGTTGATAAACGGGAAGCGGACATGTTACTGCAGGAAATTTATGAGGGGACCTTCGGAACTCATGCCAATGGTTATGCTATGTCCAAGAAGATGTTAAGGGCTGGGTATTATTGGTTAACCATGGAAACTGACTGCATCCAATACGCTAGAAAATGCCATAAGTGCCAAATTTACGCTGATAAGATGCATGTACCTCCATCACCATTGAATGTTTTGTCTTCACCATGGCCGTTCTCTATGTGGGGCATTGACATGATTGGGGCAATCGAGCCGAAGGCTTCTAATGGTCATCGTTTTATCCTTGTTGCTATTGATTATTTCACCAAGTGGGTAGAGGTTGCCTCCTACACCAACGTGACCAGGCAAGTGGTTGCCCGCTTCATCAGGAAAGAAATCATCTGCCGTTATGGAATCCCAAGCCGGATAATAACTGACAACGGCACCAATCTGAATAACAAGACTATGAAAGAGTTGTGTGACAATTTCAAGATCACTCATCACAATTCTTCTCCGTACCGTCCTAAGATGAATGGGGCCGTTGAAGCTGCGAATAAGAATATCAAGAAAATCCTGCAAAAGATGGTTATGACTTACAAAGATTGGCATGAGATGTTACCGTTTGCTTTGCATGGATACAGAACCTCAGTGAGAACTTCGACAGGGGCAACACCTTTCTCGCTGGTGTATGGAATGGACGTCGTGCTCCCCATCGAAGTAGAGATACCTTCTTTAAGAGTGTTGATGGAAGCTGAACTTGAGGAAGCTGAGTGGGTTCAAGACAGACTGGATCAGTTGAATCTCATTGACGAGAAGCGCTTGACAGCCATGTGCCATGGGCAATTATATCAGAAACGGATGAAAAGAGCGTTTGATAAGAAGATTCGTATCCGTGAGTTCCGTCAAGGAGAGCTCGTACTCAAAAAGATCTTGCCAGTGCATAAGGATATGCGTGGAAAGTGGATGCCCAATTATGAAGGCCCATTCGTTGTAAAGACCGTTTTCTCCGGAGGGTCTCTGATACTTACGACAATGGATGGTGAAGAGCTTGCACACCCCGTGAATTCTGATGCAGTCCGAAAATATTATGCCTAAAAACCCGCTAAGTCGAAAACCTGCAAAAGGCGACTTAGGCAAAAGTAAGGGTTGAAAAAAAAAAAAGAAATAATAATAAAAAGCTCGCTAAGTTGAAAACCCGAAAGGGCGGCTTAGGCAAAAAGGAGCGTCCCGGTGGATTGAAAACCCGAGAGGGAGGTCCAGGCAAAAGTTAGGGACAAAGGCATTTCATTGCATCAGAGGACACTGATCATCGCGAACACACTTTCCGCATGAGAGCCATGTTTCAGTTCTTTCATCCTTGCCCAAAGCAAGATTCTGGATTAGTCTTGGTTATTAGTGTCAGTAGGTGTCATTGGATTCAGTGTAACCTTTTCCCATGTTGCCAATTTCAAAACATAATCATCTGTGGAGCTATGCCTTCAGCGAGCTGCCACCCTTTAATAAAAGATACCATTTTGTTACTTACATTCCTTGGTGCATTGCTCTTTGTTTTCTATTGTTATGCAAAATGCGTTTATTCTTAAAATTTGAAAATGAAAGGTGCATTGTAGATTTTCAAAACTGTTCTTCAAAAAAAAACGAAATTGAAATATAAGAAATTACTTTGACTAGTGGAAATTTCGGAAGGATCTCTTCACCCCCCTAAAATATCATTATTGCAGAAACACTTTCAAATCATTGCTCTAACACAGTCCCCAGCGAGACTATAAGCTGACAACCTTTTCTTGGGTAACTCGAAAGTGTCCTTCAGGTTTTCCTCTCCCCATGAGAAGACGTGATACTGTGCACCTAAGCAATTTACTTTCTCCCCAGAGAATTCAGAATTTTGAAACCAGATTTGGTTCTACCATTGATCCTTCTTACCCATGATTGACGTATTGGTTGCAGAGAACACAGGGTATCTCCGTCGAGATGTTTATTTCATCTCTCGTCCCGTCTCTAGTCTGTTTCGTCAACGTACGCAAGGGCATAAGCATCACCTGCCTATTTCATTACATATTCATTACATACTCATTACATATTCATTACATATTCATTACATACTCATTTCATAACATCTTGCATACATAAACATTAACATACATTCATATTAACATATTCATTAACATACGCGTTAGCATGCACAGGTTCATTGTGTCTCTATCATTGGTCGTTACCGCCGAGTAACTGGGTTCGTCCGTTCTCTTCAAATAAATTGTCAGCCCTAAGCATAAAATACATATGTGCTTCCAGTTTCCCCACAGAGCTCGATCCTCGTGGATGACGGTTACTTCAGCTATATTTCCTCGCCAGGATAAGATATTTACCCTTCGAGTTCATTCCCTCGATGGAGTCTTGATTACCAGTCTTCTTTCTAGCTCGATCCTAGATTGAATCTCAGTATTGTCGGTCGTCGAGCCCAACCGGACGTGCATTTATTTTGCACCATCTGAAGATTTTCACCATACCATGACAGGTACGCGACTGTTCTCGCCCGAGAAGTTCATCACTGTACACGGACGTGCATTTATTTTGCACTATCTTTCAAGAAAATCAACTACAATCCTTTACAGATACATGCCAGTTCATGCCTGGATAATTTATTATTACAATTCTACACCTTACAGCATCGATATACAACATTTCTCACCTAAGAAGCCGATCCTATCTTCGTTATGACTCGCAGCAAATGGCCATCTCCATGGAGCAGTTGGGCTTCCATTTACCTGTCGTCTGGAAGTATGGGGGGTTTTGAACCAAATCGTATTCAGGAGAGCACGATCCTGAAGTACGGGGAGGTTTAAGCGGAATCATATTCAGGAGAGCACGATTCTGAAGTATGAAGAAGTTCATTTATCCTTTAGTAAAAGAAGAAACCAAATCGTATTCAGGAGAGCACGATCTTGAAGTACGGGGAGGTTTGAGCCGAATCATATTCAGGAGAGCACGATTCTGAAGTGTGAGGAAGTTCAGTTCATCCTTTTCATATTCAGGAGAGCATGATTCTGAAGTATGAAGAAATTTCAAGAGCCGAATCATATTCAGGAGAGCACGATTCTGAAGTATGAGGAAGTTCAATTAGCCCTTTTTCATATTCAGGAGAGCACGATTCTGAAGTATGAAGAATTTCATTTACAAGAAAGAGCGGAATCATATTCAGGAGAGCACGATTCTGAGTTATGAGGAAGTTCAATTAGCCCTTTTCATATTCAGGAGAGCACGATTCTGAAGTATGAAGAATTTCATTTACCCGAAAGAGCGGAATCATATTCAGGAGAGCACGATTCTGAAGTATGAGGAAGTTCAGTTAGCCCTTTTCATGTTCAGGAGAGCACGATCTTGAAGCATGAAGAAGTTTATTTATCCTTCAGTAAGAGAAGAATCAGAATCGTATCCCAGGCGCCGACCTTAAATGCGAGAAGATTTATTTATCAGATAAGCAGCAACCTCTTTATTTGAGTGCTTATCCATTTTGGCACATAAGTCCCTTCCAACGATAAGTGACAGTTCTCCCTCGAGAAGCTTATCAGGGCATTTCCCATTAAAGTCCATTTATTTTGGCATACAGCCGGTTTCTTACCCTGTATATTTGCTACGGATTCCCGAAAAGTCCATTTGATCCTGTCACGAGAGATAGTTTACAGAAGCTTGGATGTTATTCTTTGCTCAATGCTCCAGCGTTCTGTAATCGATCTTGCAGTCGTACATGATCCAGTTTTACTTTTAGATTCCCCAGTGGAGGCCGTCTCATAGATGCCATCTCCGTTTGAGAATCTCGTTCCCGGTCTAAAAATGATAATTGGTCGTGTTCGCACCAGCTGACCATCATTTTAGAATTCCCCATTGTTGTACTAGGTCTCAGCGCGTCGTTTTCCCCAGTGAGTTCTTCTCGTAGCGTCTGTCCCTGTGTTGTCGTATTCGTCATCATTTTCGCATTCATCATTCCAGCATACGCATCATATCATATTCATGGCATCATCTGCATTAAGCGGTCCTCGCTTTGTCCAATAGCATTGCATATCGTCGCATATAAGGGCAAAATTTTCGGTTATCTATATTTAAATCTCTCCACCACGATTCCTCGAGTCTCTGTCACTCAAATCGTCCGGTGTAGCTATTTAAATAGGGGCAACTGTAATACCCCAAATTTTACCCTTATATTTTAGTCATTTCACATAGCATCTCATATATACATTTGCTAACCACTAACAAGTTATGGAGTTGTTTTGTTTTGCAGATTTGGTTCCAGGGGTATTTTGGTCGTTTTACGCAAATTCTTCTAATTCCTTGAAGACGGGCTGTTATTAAGTTCTTAGGCGTTTATTTACGTGGGTTTGATATCAATTTGGTTTGGAAAGTCTGATCTGTGGAACGGGATTTAACAAGAGATCATTCTTCATCTTTAGAGGGACAACAGTGAAAACTTCTACTGATTATTGGAGCTTATTCATGGCAAAGGTATTAAGATTGGATCGGATTAATTCAAGGATATTCGACTGATGAATCGTATGTTGAGATGTTTGTGAATTGAATCATGGAGAAGAAATGGAAGATGATTTTAATAAATATGTGAAGTTCATTCATAATATTTTATTATTATTACAATTTGTAAAGAGAATTTGGGTAGAAAGTTGAATTTTATTCATAATATTTCATCACGATTTACAAAAGGGAAATAATTTGGATAAAAAATGTATTATTGAATTATTTCATAATGCTTTTTTTATTACAAGTTACAAAAGAGGTGTATATCCTAAAAGGTCCTAAGCCCTAAAATTTCTAAGTATCCTTCTTGATGTCCTTTGAGCTTCTCCGCAAAGTCTCCGATTCACTTGCACATCAAAACAAAACAAACAGAATAGGAAAAAAAAGATGTTAGAAATTGTTTGACACTCTCAGAACATCGTCATCATCGAGTGCCGGGAGTGGCACAAC
This sequence comes from Lathyrus sativus, assembly GCA_963859935.3. Lineage (NCBI taxonomy): Eukaryota > Viridiplantae > Streptophyta > Magnoliopsida > Fabales > Fabaceae > Lathyrus > Lathyrus sativus. Next base: position 17,090 of record CAWUDS030002383.1, on the reverse strand, counting down.
CGAAGCTGCGACCTACCCCGTTACCAATCCGCGCCGTTGGCGTCAGATCAGGTAACACCTGTTCTTATCGTTACGGGACATCCGAGAGATAGAAGTAATAAAAGAAGCGGGACTGATTCGTTTTGCCGCGATTGGATTTCCAAACTGATACGAGAATAAGGCAACATAGGCAAGTTTGGACTCAGACCCGGATGCCGGCAGGTCTGAGTCGCTTTGGTTTCGAAAGATTCCAACACCTGAAAAGCCACAAACATCATCAGTACAACAGAACTCAAAGCATAACAAGCTGCATAAACAAAACTAGGCAAAAGGGAGCTCGCGCCAGTACAAGTGTTCAGAATGAAAGCCAAGTCCAAAACAGAACAAGAGAAATGAAACCAAACTATGGCATCAAACTGCAGCAATTCTGAACAGGACAGAAAATACAAACCAAACTAAACTGCATCAAAGCAATGTATCAGAAACAGGTTCAGAAGAAGAAAAGTGAGCGTATGGTCCGAACTAGCATTCATAATTAAACTGAATTGAAATCCAAGAGAGCATCAGTTCACAACAGTTCTGAACCAAACAAATGAACTCATATCATAAAAAATCAGAAGTGAAGAATTGGACTACACATCCAAGTTCAAATATCTGCAAGCGTACAAAGAAAAACACCATAGAACTGATGCCTAAAGCGCCACAACAAGAATCCATCGTAAGTATCAGAGACAGAGGCAAAATGTGAATTCAGAAAGGTTATCAGAACCAGCTCGAATACAAAGGGCTCAGTCCATGTCAATAAGATCCCGCAATCAGAAAAGACTGTCATAGACATCACAGTTGCAAGCATTGGGCTTAGTTCAACATCATTGCCCTGGGTAATTAGGAGTATCAGCAAAAAGCAGGAAAAGTCAGGTTATGTCATCAATATGAACACCAGAGAAACAGATATGGATGAAACATCTGCCAAAACATTAAAAGCATCAGAATACGAATAGGGTGATACAGCCATCAGTTATGTCAGAAACAATCCAACTACACCAAAAAAACGCGATTGTTATCCATACCAGTGAATGAGCAAGAATAAAACACACAATAGAGAACATCAGGGTGATTATCACAATACAGGTTCAGACTAAGTGTCATCACTACCGCGTACCCGTCCCGGCGGCAAAGACCAATATAATATCAGTCCTCTCTGAAAGAAGAAGAGGAAAAGCATCTCATCTGCATCAAAAAACAAATCAGTTCGAGATCAAAAAACAAATCAGTCAAACAAATCAGTTCAAGATCATGTTCAGATATCAAACAGTCCGAGCGAAGCCATAGGGAATCCTGAAAAAGGAAGGTTCAAATCATGAGATCAAACATATCAGAAAAATGAAATCCAATCTCACCAAAATCCCAATCAAATTCTAAAAGAGGGAACAGGGTTCAATCAGTATCTGAAAAACCAAACAAAATCAAATCAAACAAAATCATTCGAAATCAAATCTCAGAGTAACGTAAACCCAACACGGATTAAAGGCCCAAAAGAAAATAGAAGTTATAAAAAGGGTTGATTTCACCTCATAAGGGGAAGAGAGGACGAAATCGTGAAAGCCCTAACGAACAAACCCTAGGCGTCGTGAACGAACAGCTGCGAACTCAGACGAAGAACATCGTCATCATCGTTCAAACGCACCACCCAGCATACACCGTGTATCATCCATCATCGGTCACGAAAGATTCGAAACGAGGGACCGCCGACGCCATTTAACCAAACGACGGGCAATCTCCCGTTTTTGGGCCTCAGCTCACGCCATCATCGGCCGATTTCACGTTAAATGTAAGCAACGGGACATTTCATTACGAGTTTTGATGTTTTGTTTCAGGAAATAAGAAGATCACAGCGCGAGGAAGAAGATTATGGTGAACGCGAATAGCCGCGAGAGAGAGATGGAGAAGAAAGTGAACGGCGCCGCGAGAAGAAGTCAGGGTTTGGAAACCCTAAAAAAAACATTTCATCTTATGACTAACCGGGTTGGGTCCGGGTGTGATGACCGGCCCAAACCCCCCCCCCCCCCCCCTTTTATTTATTTTATTTTGTTTTGTTTTTGTTAAAATTTGTTTTATGTTTTTTAAATTGTTTTTTTTTTACATTTTATTTTTATAATTCAAAAAACTGTTTTAAAAATAAATAAAAAACATTTTTATGTAAATATTAAAAATAAATAAAAAACTATTTTTAAAATAAAATAAGAAAAACTTTTCTTAAAAATATTAAAAAAAAATAATAAAACTTTTTTTTAGAGTAAGACATTTTTAAATTAAACTTTTTTTGCAAGCTAACATTAAATTATTTAAGATTTTTTTAAATAAAACAATAATAAAATCTCAAATTTGCATCTTTCTCTTCATTGTCTCGTAACTCATTGCTGCCTAACTCTGCCCACTAACGTCGTTTGTTCATTTTGCAGCTCATTACATTTACCATTACTTATTTCATCTTATTTTTCACTCAGAGTTCATTACTATATTGTAACTGCTCCTCATATGTAACCCCGCGAATCTAATAATCGCGCTTTAAATTTCTGCCTTTTAAATTTCTGTTTGCATGGCTTTAACTTCTGTCTTATTTCCTGTTTGCACAACTCAATTATCTCACACCTTCATCAATATTTCTGTCACATTGCACGCACATCCGAAGGTTAGGTCTAACTGTTTGGCCGCCGCGCCAATAGTCCGTAAAACTTCACACATTCAATTTCAAATCCTCAAAACTACAAACTACAAACCCTAATTTTCACAAATGCCTCGCCGCAGGCAAAATTACAATTTTACCCCTAGCATTAGGTCAAAGAGCCGCCGCGCTCATTTTAGGGTTTCCCGCCGTGGAATCCCTAATTTAACCCTAATTACAACTTAACAATTCAACGTAGAGATTTGGAGTTTCTACACTCCGCGTAAGCGTGCCCTTAAGACATGTTTATTCCCCTTGAGACCTTGACCACAGTCAAGAAGTCTCTAACCTCCCTTTTGAGGGGAACTACGATTACTCTGATTCCATTCCCGTAAGGATACGTAGGCACAAGATGCGATGTCTTGCCGAGTAAACTTAGAATTAACCCCTTAGGTCTCTTTTCTCACTTTTAATCCTTTGTACATATACCTTAAGCAAATGAATAAAGCAAAATAGTAAGCATTTGAACAAAAGGTTCCCGTAGAGTACTACGGAAGTTTAGGGTGCTAATACCTTCCCTAATCTTAACCAACCCCCGAACCCTAGATCTTTCCCCGCATTGTGTTTACGATGCAAAAATAGGTTTTTCCCTCTTTTGACCTTTTCCTTCGGATAAATCAAAGAGCGGTTGTGAATTGAATTGCGATTCAAACTCATTAATAGTTTGTGATCCTATTTCCACCGCAACAGCTATGATCTCAAATATATCATCCTATAAGAAGATTATCTCTTTTTTATCCCCATTCGAAGAGTTTTCAAGACATTACGACTACCGGTTGATAATCCATTTCGAAATATAAGTGGATATCAAGATAATCCATTTCGAAATAATGAGAATTCTAAATGATTATCATTCTATATATAGGCTATGATCTCAAATATATCATCCTATAAGAAGATTATCTCTTTTTATCCCCATTCGAAGAGTTTTTAAGACATTACGAGTATCGGTTCAGAAAAATCCACAAGCCAACCAGTGTCGAACACTTGTCTGTACACTTTTGTATTTTAGAATTATCGTTGTCATTGTCTAAAAATCTTTCTCATTATATTCGTTAAGGTATTCCTATAATCATTAATATCAAAATGACATAGATCCTAAGGTTTGTGTCCATGGGGAGACGCTTAAGCGCTCCCAGCGTGATGAGTGATCAGTGCATATTTATGCACTTTCTCCTATATTTTTACTTAGGCATTTCTTTACTTTATCTTGATTATTTTTATGTTTTATTTTGTTTTTATATTTTATTTTATTTTTGGCTTAATTTGATTTCCGCACTTATTTTTCAGCTTTAGCAGTCTGCACGGAAACGATCATAACTGGAGTTCCGGAAATCCGTTTGAGGCGTTCTAAAAATCGCCGGAAAGCTAAGAGAGAGAGCTACGACTTTCGTGTTGGAGTCGAAATCCGATTCGGAGCCCAAAATTCTAGAATTCCGTTTGAAGTTACTGCATTAGAATTTTATTTTAGTGTTGTGTCATGTATTGGGCCTCGGTTATGATCCGAATTTGCTTTCTTTTTAAGGGAAAAATACTCGTGTTATTGTTCAACTAGTTACATTTTCATAAAAAATACATTCGGAGCTTTGAAAGAACCATGGAGAGCTAATTCCTAAGAGCCATTCTGCTGTAATCGCGTTCCAACGATTTGAGGTTTTTACTTTATCAATCTAATTCGTTTCTCTTTAAACACTAGTCTAAAAATCTTTCTCATTGACGAGTTTTAAGACATTACTAGTACCGGTTGAGAAAAATCTTTCTCATTGTCATTCGGGACTGATGCAAGGTTGTATCCCCACAGAGTCCAAGTTTGACCCCTTTTCCCTCCGAGTCCAGGTCATTGACTCATTCCTCAAGCAGAGGTCGACGTTGATTCCATCATTGAGTAATCTCCAGACGGGTAGATTTCGATGTCAGCCAGAGAAGAGTTATTTCTCAGTAGATTGTGGCGTACCCTATAAGGACTTAGGGTGATCTAAAGGGACCATTCAGGGTTGTTTTCCTCAGTGAAGTGAGATTCAATTTCAGTGATCGATTGTTATCTTCCGCAGTCACCAGAGGTGTTTCCTTGATAGGATCGGTACATCTCCAACGGAGTTGTACAATGAGTAGCTAAGGATTGATATCCCCAGCAGTGTTGATACACAGGTATTCCTCATCAGACTTGATAGTCCAGCAGGTGTCACCCAGAAGGGTCAGTCTCCGTAAGGCGTATGCAAGATTATCTTCAGCAGATCAGGATTGATATCCCCGATAAAGTTCAGCAGTCTCTCCCCGCAGAGTCTGAACGCGAGATCAGGAGCATTGATATGTATCCCCAAGCAGAGAAGATTCTCCCCCCAACTAGAGGTATCCTGAAGGATCACCATCTCCCCAGCTGAGTCAAGCGCCGAAGCGTGTGCTCATCCCCCAGCACCAGGTCACAAGTGCAGGTCTCGTAGGAAACTATTCGTTCACTGAAGTGTGCAGCAACTGATAGTCAAGACTGAAGTCTCCATCGGAATTGAAATCCCCCCCAGAGTCGTACTCTCCCCCAAAGTCGGATGATTCCTTCTTCCCCAGCGGAATTGAAATTCCCCACCAGAGTCGTACTCTCTGGCAAGCAGAATGATTTCTCCTTCCCCAACCGAGTTTGCAGTTCCCAAGAGAGCCGAGTCCTTGGAAGCAGTTGGGACCATGATTGGTTTTCCCCAGTAGAGCTTTGAATAGTTGATGCTGTTTTTCCCCATCAGAGTCGTTATCTCCAGGAAAGTTTCGCCGTGAAGGCCGCGCGGTTTATTTATGCGTTCGACATCGTTTTCCTCAGCATTTGTGGTTTGAATACCCAGATCAGCAGGTTCAGATTCTCGTAGAGCTTTATTCCCCTGCAGCAGTCAACTGAAGTTTGCTTCCCCAGGCGGAGTCCAATTGAGATTGGTGTGAATTCTTCTCCTTGACAGGAGGCTTCTCCCTTCAGCATTTATTTTGCTGACGGGGCCATAGCATGTTGCATGATTGCATAGCATTTACCCTGAAAACTCATAGCATTTCCATCGTGTGGAGCATTACGTCATTGTCAAAGCATATGCATACGAGACATGAGCCAGGTCGCCACCGTTCTTATTTTGCAGATGCTCCTCCTCAGAATGGTTTGCTCAGGATGATTCCTGAAATTCTCCCCAGCGAAGTCTTCGGTTCAAGATGATTCTTGAATTCGACGGCGAAGTCATTTGCTTAAGATGATTCTTAAGACCCCAGTGCAGTCGCCAGAGTTGGTTTCTCAAGTTGATACTTAGAGTCCCCAGTAAAGGTTGCTCAGGATGATTCCTGAAATCCCCAACAGAGTGTTTGCTCAGGATGATTCCTGAAATCTCCAGCATGGTTATCAGTTCAACATGATTCTTGAAGTCCCCGGCGGAGTTATTTGTCCAAGATGATTCTTGAAGTCCTCAGCAGAGTTGATTCATCCAGAATGATTTCTGGATCCCCGAAGTGGAGTTACTTGATAGTTCTCCAGAATCCCCAGCGGAGATGCGACATCCCCAGCAGGTTTTCGAACGGCGAAGTTGAAACCTCCCTTGAAGACTCCATGATTGAAGTCTGACCGTGTTAATGAAGCAGTTCTCTCAGCTGATGCGGAGTGCCTGATGACAGAGGTTTAGATGTTCCCAGTTCGCTCATGATTGACAAAGAATTCTATTCCCGACTTGCTGATGAAGTCCGGCTGATGCCCGACAATTCTTTGAATGCCTGATGGCATGATCAACCTGATGGTTGAAGTCCGGCTGATGCCCGACAGTTTCTTTGAAAGCCTGATGGCATGATCAACCTGATGGTTGAAGTCCGGTTGATGCCCGACAGTTTCCTTTGAATGCCTGATGGCATGATCAACATGATTGTTGGCCTGACGAGTCCCGAGGAATTCTTCTGCTATGATACAGAACACCTGACGGTGTAATCAACCATGTATTGTCGGTTACCGTTTAACCAGTGACCCCTTGATGAATTGAGGACGAATATCTACAGCAGAATCAGATGATCATCCTGACGGAGATTTGAAATCAGACTTTTCCCCGGTTACCGCATGACCAATTCCCCAGCAAGTTGCCGTGCAACTGTCTTGCTCAGTTTTGAAGATGTTCCTACCAATCAGAGTATCGTCTACCTGTGAGGTTAGCGAATCACCCGTTACCGTGTAACCAGTGATCCCTCGATGATTTGAGGACGCAAGGATATCAGATGAATCAGAGAATCATCCTGACAGAGGTTCAGATCAGTATTTCTCCAGCTAGTTGTCGTGCAGCTATGATTTGAGTTTCCGAAGGTTTGTTCCCACCAGAGTACCGTGTACTTGTGTAGTTGGCAAATTTCCGGGTTCTTTGGTATTCAACCATCTTTTACCTTTGAATGTTTGAAAGCCATTCGCTCTTCAACCCTTCAGGTCCAAGCCGCTTGAATAGGGGCAGCTGTTGCACCCCAAAATTTGACCAACTACTTATCGCAATTTGGCTCATGTTTCGACTCATTTCATTTTGCATTTGCATACCACGTACGTTGCATTTTTCCAGTCAGATTGACTTTATCGGGATCACAGCCCTCCGATAGCATTTCAGGCCAATACGAGGACGTATTTTGAGAATCGGTGCTCGTCCCGGTGTTTTCAGCTCTCGCTGTTGTTTTTGAGGACCTCTCGGTGTCCGAGATTTTTACCGTTTATTTCAATATAGGCGCTAATCGATTTAATCGGCTTCCTTGGTAGTTTTTAGATTTTTCCCTTATTTTCTAGAATGGGTTTAATTTGATTTTTCTAGTTAGTTAGATTTTTTTAATAGATATTAATTGTTTAGATAATAGATTTTAGTATTAATTTCTTTTTAGGAATAAATCATGTTTTAGATATTAAGTAGAGTTTTAATAAATAGTTTAATAGTTTCTTTCTTTTAATAGGTTTTTAAAATAGAAATTAATAGAAATTTCCTATTTTTTGTTTGTATAAAAATTAGTGGAATTAATAGAGTTTCCATTTTTATTAGTTTAGAGATTAAATAGAAATTAATAGAATTTTCATTAATTAGAATTAATAGAAATTAGAGTTTCTTAGTTTTAATTAGGATTATATTGGTTTTAATTTTCATTTAGGATTTAATTACTTTCTTAATTTTCGTTTTACATTTTAATCAGTATTAATTAGGCATTTAATTGTGTTCATTAGTCATTAAATGGTCAGATTTTAATTAATCCTTCATTAAGTATGAATTTCGTGGGCCCAGTTTTTGGAGGCCCAATCCCCAGGTTCTGCCACATGTCAGCCTATATAAACCTCCACGCGTGCATTCTGAAGCCTCTCCATCAGTTTCCACGTTTCACTCAGGTCCCACTTCCATCCACGTTTCACTCTCACACCCATCCACGTTTTCTCCTCTCTCATTCTGCAGAGCCCACGTGGCTCTCCCTCAATCCTCCACCACCCTCTGCATGCCACCCCGTGGCACTCCCTCTCTCTTCCCAGCCGCCATGCGTCCCATTCACGCTGCTCCCCACATGCAGCAACGCCACGTGTCCCACTCACTACGCCCTCACCGGAGTCCATGCAAACGCCGGAGTTCCTCACCGATGAAATCACACGGCGGTTCTCACGGCCAAAACTCCACCAGAAACTGCATTTTGCCCAGAAAACCCTTCGACCTTCATCTTCCTCATCCATCCTGTTCATGCCTTCGCCGGAGATCTCACCGGAAAATTCATCAATGATCAAAACTCATCAAGATTCATCTGTTCTTCATCATCTTCAACGATCAATCCTCACCAGAATCTTCAAGTAGCGTTCATCACCACCTTCATCATCGTTCCCAGAATCAAGAACATGCCATCGCTCAACATTCAACCATCATCGTCTAGAACCTTCAACAACGCTCATCCATCGCAATGATCTTCCAGAGCTTCATAGAATCTTCAACCTTGTTCATCGGCATCTCCAGAAATTGAAAGATCCTCAATGAAGTCCTTCGCGCATGTTCATCCGGATTCGTATGATCTTCATGCATCTTTCCAGATCACCAGATCCAGTCTTGATCTTCATTAACATCTTCGAACATCATCAAGATATTCGTTCGTTTCCAAAAGCTTCGTCATATGCTTCGCTCGAGTCTCACAAACCTCATCATCATGGTCAGGTTTTTTTTCCAGATCTTGATGAGTTCATCAAGATTCATCACACCTTCAGCATCTCCTTCGACCTTGTTCATCAACACATGATGCTCTTTTCAGATTCTTCATCCAAATCCTTGTTGATGCTCTTCAGATCCTTCAAGTTTGTGAAACGAAACTGAAAGTTGAAGATGATGGAAAGATTTTGTGAGAGAATAGAGATTTGACGGTGAAGTTTGAACGGAGGTGAGAGAGGTTGAGAAGGAGGAGAACGAACGAGAGAGAGATGCTGAGAGAGGACGGCGCCATGAACAGTGTTAGGGTTCTGAGAGGAAACAAGGTGAAAGGAGTCCGTGTGTTGGTTTGGGCCTTGGGCCCCATTGGTTCATTTCGTCCGTACACCCCCCGTTTTTGGCCAAGAAACCGTCCGTTTGTGATTATTGTGTGTAATTGGGTCGGACCCAATGTTCTGGACATACGCCCTCCGTTTTCCTTCTACGCCCCCCCCCCCTCCGTGTGTAAATGGGTTGGGCCCTGTTCATTTTTCTGGGCACACCCTCCGTTCTCACTGATACACCCCCCTGTCCCTGGTTTTTATTCTTTTCTGAATTTACTTATTGTGCTGGGCCCAGTTTTTTGTTCTGTTTTTCTGGCTGTACCTCTGGCTCTGCAGTTTGCACCCCCTTGTGCTTTGCTCTTTTTTCTTTATTTTCTTTAGTTTCATTTGTTTAGATTTTTTTTAAAAGAATATGTAATATACAAATAGAAAAAAATGGAAAATATAGTGATATAAAAAATGATAGTTTTTTTAATATTTTCTTTTTTAGGATATAATTTCTACATAGAGTTTATTTTCTTTTAGAAGTAGATTTAAATGTCCACTTGTTATGGGACTATTTTCCATTAGATTTTCCATGATAGATGGATAGGATTTTTAGGAGTTTATTTTCCTGTACTTTATCATTGTAACCTTCCGAGTATTAATAAAATGAGATTTGTGCTGTGGTCTCCGTTCTACCCGTAGTTAGGCTGAACTACAGTTGCTCTGATTTTCTCTGATGAGAATATGTAGGCATAGGATGCGATATCCTAGCGAGCACACTAACAACTAACTCTTTTGTTCTCCTCGCTGCTGTGCGATCGAGACTTTCCCGCTGACGACTGATGTTATCCTTTTCTCTTGCCCGAGTGCATTTGAGACCAGACCGTAGTTCTAGTTCCCGTAGGTTTCCATACCTTTAAACCCGACATACTACGTCCGTTCTACCGCAAACAGGTACGCCTAAGTCTCCAATGGTCGAGCAGCGTCCACCTAACTGCTAGAATGCGTACGCTAGTATCGTCAATCATTTCTCTCACCCCCGTGTGACCGAGAACACCCTGTCTAGCCGTAGTTAGCCTGAACTACGTCATGCTCTGATTTCTCTGAAGAGAATACGTAGGCCCAAGACGCGACGTCTTGCCGAGCAAAACCTAACTCGTAGTTTCCCGAACTACGTAGACTCTGATTTCTCGTTCTCTGATGAGAATACGTAGGCATAGAGTGCGACGCTCTATCGAGTCAATTTCTTTCCGTTTAGATTTAGCAGCCGTAGATAGATTGTTTTTCGCCCTTTAGACAAACCAAGCAAGCGTGGATCCCGTCGAGTACGACGGACGTGAGGGGTGCTAATACCTTCCCCTTGCGTAACCGACTCCCGAACCCAGACAATGGTTGCGACGACCTTGTCTTACCCTTTTCGTCAGGTTTTTTCCGATCGTTTCCTTTCCCGCTCTGAGGGATAAATAACGAAAGGTGGCGACTCTTCTGTTGTGCCGGCACCTTATTTTCGCGGAAGCGACAGCTGTCGACTATGCTGGGGATCAAACCCAGAATCTCTGGTTCTCCGGTTCCCTATGCGAGTCAATCCTAGCGCTTGTATGATTACTTGTTGGTTGCGTTTATTTATCGCATTTTACTTCTTGCGCTTTATTTCCCGAATTTTATTTTCAGTATGATATGATTATCTGTGCTGTTGTGGGAGGGGCATTCTGATGAGTGAGAAGCCAGACCCAGGCTTGAGTGCACCATAGAATTAGAGTGGAAATTAGTGGGCACGTGCTTGCTTTGTAGGCACTAGTGTCTCATGAAATCCACGCTCAGACGAGGTTCTCCCGGTTGGCTTCTCTTTCAACCCTTTGGGTTGAGACGGTTGCTGGTTTGGTGGATTGTCGACTCTGGGGACCGATCATTTGTGATTCAGCTAAGTGAGGCCGCTTCATGAGCTGGTGATGCCACACCTTCTGGGTATCGTATCACCCTTCTTGAAAGTCTGTGACGTTGATGAACGCATATGATGCCGAACTTGAGTCAGTTTAGGTCCATACCCGTGAGTGGGAGGGTTTTTGCAGGAAACTTGACTTCCAACCTACCCGATATCTTGGTTTTCTCTCGTCAGAGCAGACTTATCCCGTCAGCAACGCAGCAGCAATCAGAGCTTTGTGGGGGCTGTGATCTCGTATTTGCTGCATCTTGCATTGCATTTGCATGAACATTCCTGCATCGTATTGCATGTCATTCGCCAGCAAGTCAGAGCTCTTATCCAGCCGTTATTTTTCTAAAGGTGAGTGTTGAAGACGACCAAGGGGTTGAAGCAGATTTGATCAGAGTCAAGCAGTGAAGTCAGTTGACAGTTGTTGGTAGCTATGTCAGAGAGCAGCTTCCAGTTTGTTGATACCTTATTCGGTTTCACTGTGACGTCCAATCCTCTGTATGGATCTACGCATGACGAAGACTTTCCGCAAGTGAACAACCTTACCGCAGCTCAGCTTGTGCAGCCTTCTGTTGAAGACCGAGATCTACGTGAGCAGTTTGTTGTCCGAAGTGAATGTTCTCCTTCTGTTGATATCTCCGACTACCAGGGTTTTGCCTTCCCTGTGCCAAAGTCCCGAAGAGAGGTCCCGATAGCAAAGACTGAAGACCCATTAGCTCCCGTGTATGCTGAAAGGTTTCGTGCACTGGATGAAAGATTCAAAGCCTTGAAAGGTAAAGGCGCTGTTAACCCTAGCGCTGCAGACATGTGTCTGGTTCCTGGCCTAGTGTTACCTCCGAAGTTCAGAATGTCGAGGTTTGAAAAGTACAAAGGAGATAGTTGCCCGAAGCAACATTTGGTGATGTTCTGCCAAAGAATGACTTCGTTTGTGCACGACGACAAGCTGATGATTCATTGCTTTCAAGATAGTCTAACTGGGGCATCTCTGAGTTGGTATATGCAGTTAGAGAGTGATCAGATCCGATCATGGATGGATTTAGCCAATGCTTTTCTGAAACAGTACGACTACAATATGGATGAGGCTCCTAGTCGCATGCAGCTGCAAGAATTGTCTTAAGGGAACAATGAACCTTTCAGGAAGTATGTTCAGAGATGGAGAGAATTTGCTGCTAGAGTGCAACCACCGCTCCTAGACCAAGAGTTAAAAGGCATGTTCGTAAACTCCTTGCAGAGCCCGTACTTCGAAAGAATGCTTGGAGTTGCACCAAATTTCTCTAAATTGGTAAGGGCAGGAGAACGCATCGAGTATGGTGTAAAGACTGGAAGAGTTCGGAATGTTTTAGGCGGTCAGGCTAGTGAAACTGAATCTCTCAGTAGCTTTCAAGCTGAAGAAGGAGTTGTGATCAATGCAATCATGAATGATGTTGGGTATCCTCAAGTCGAATCGGTGAAATCTGTTGGTTCTCCGCGGTCAGTATCCTCAGTGTCTCGTTATTCTAGACAGACAATTGTGCCTAGGGCACCACATCGGGAACTTTATGTCGCTCATCTTGCAAATCCACGAGCCCGTGGCCGAGGTTATCAGAATCAGCGTCAGAATCAGAACCGACCTTGTAACAACTTGGAACGAAGGAATGCTCCTTCTCATCCAGTGCCTGTGCCGTATTGCCAGATTCTGCCACATTTGATTCAGAATTCTTTGGTGGAACCTAAAGCTCTCAAACCCGTGCCAGAGCCCTACCCTCCTGGGTACAATCCCCATGCTCAGTGTGGTTACCATGGTGGATCTCCAGGGCACTCAACTGAAGATTATAAAGCTTTTCAGGCAAAAGTGCAACAGTTGATCGACAAAGGGTGCATTTCCTTTCCAGAGGGAGTTTTGGTTGTGCATGACAATCTCTCAGCTGTTTGAGCTCGCATATTCAGAGGGTTATTTCCAGAAGCCAGTGGTCCAGACAGGCAGACGTCCTCAGCATTGGCAGTCCTCGGACTTTTTATCATTTGCATTTGTAGTTTCTTTTCTGTTAGTTACTACCTGCTGTTAAACATTGTTTGTTTCGAATGGTAATATTAATAAAGTGACTATGCATTTTTCTGAATTAATCATGTCATTGTCACTCATTTACTGCATTGCACTGACACTTGCACTTTATTCACTCCACTTTATCACTATGATTAGCAAAGATCGGAGGGAGGATGACGAAACTGAATACTCATAATCGATGATCGTATGCTTTCAGATAAAACCTTGCCGATGACATACAAGGCATTGTTTCAAATCCCCTAAACACCGGAGAGATAAGGAAGAGAATCCCTTGTTAACCACTTCGAGCTGAGAAGTAGGAGTTTTCGTTCGGACTTTTAAACCCTCACATCTTAACCCGGGGCAGGATAGTCGTCAGTGAGCTTGATCGAGCGTTCAAGTCTTATAGAGGAGTGTTGTCTTATTTTTCCCCAGAGGTCGTACCTCGTCAACCACAATGGTTAAACCTCACCAATCAGGAGTGAGACAGTTATAAACCTCTCAGATGAATCCAGACAGCCAGTGTCGCACGACTTGTTTCGAAAAAAAGAGAAAGAATAAGAAAGCCCGCTAAGTAAAAAGAAAAAAGCTGGAAAGCAAATACTTAGGCAAAAATCAGGGCATCCCGCTGGACTTCAAAAGAAAAATTGAAAAGAACTCTGAAGAGTCAGTCCAGGCAAAAATTAGGGAATCAAAAGAATGAAAAAGAAAGGATATAAAAAGAAAAAATCCTCGAACAAGGACAAAGTCGGGTAGATACAGACGCCGAAGCGAAAGAGGAGTAACTGTAACTCCGAAACACCTTGTGAATTCTTTAACCAACTGTTCCCAATATTCGACATACCTCTCGAAGAGGCGAGCGCTCGAGCCAAGTTAATTGAACTTTAGGATCGGAGATCATCACGTAGAAGGGGTGGGTACAGATCATAATTTGAGCCGAATATCCTCTGTTTCACGAACTGTGAACCCGACCACGATACAACCCTTAAAAGACCTAATTGAGGCAGGGTTTATTCTGAAAGCGCATTACGATAAGGTTGAGTAACCTGACTCCTGCATGATTTGCTAATCATATCCTTGTTGTATTTTTCACTGATCGAATCAGCACTACGTTTGAACTCTGGTTCATTCGTCACTCACTAGCATGACACGTAAATGAGTGACAGCACATTTTTTTCAAAATCTGCATGAACACTGCATTAAAATTACCATTCGTGAATGAACAATTTTAATTGCAGGTCAGTAGTTGATACGAAGGAATTCCAACAAGGAATAGTCAATCAGGACTGAATCGTCAGAAGTCTGGATCAGAATGGTATGCTGTGAAGCCCTGTGGATTTGGGGGCATTGACTTCCAGCGAGTTCAGAATCAGTTTGTCTGAGGATAAGTCCCGGAACATCGGTTGATTATGGGACAGTTTGTTCGAGAAGTAGTTGATCAGAAGTGGATCTTCTCGGGACCCAATCAGGGGCAGTTATCCAGAACTCGTGTGATTTGAGGGCAGATCCCTCCAGTGTTCAATCAGAGCAGGTTAGGTCGCTCACCGCTGGTTCAGGGGCAAGCTACTTCAGAAGTATACTGAAACCAACCATGCTGAGAGTTCATTAGTTGAGGATGAATCCTTTCGTTGTACAGATGTTGGGGCGAGCCATCTGAAGATTGTCTTGTTGCCAGCTGCTTTCTGTTCAGAATGAAGTTTCCCAAGAGTCGGATTGGGGCAAGTTGAATTGAACTGGGGCAAGTTATTCAAATGAGTTTGTTCACCCTAGCAAGAGTTGAGTGTCGGGGAATCGTGTCATTACCCTGCCAAAACCTAAACCTTCTGAAGAAGCCTTGCTGTCCTTGGATCGTTATCCTACAGCCTAACATGTTACTTGACAGAACCTTGTAACCAAATCGTTTAAAAGTCCAGTTCTCGTCTGGCAAACCGGAGATTAGTTCTCATCTAAATTCCAAACCAGAAACCAGCCCTGTCTGGTCACCTTTTCTTCAACCTATTGTTCAACCAGTTCTCGTCTGGCCAACACAGTTTTAAAGCCCAGTTCTCGTCTGGCAAACTAGAAATCAATTCCCGTCTGATATCCAAAACCCGTAAGTCAGTTCTCGTCTGACAACCTAACATATTTTGCCATCAGTTCTCGTCTGATAGTCCATCCTCGAATGCTAGCTCTCTCCTAGTATTTCCCTTTCAAATCCACTTTTGTTGGTAACCAGAAATATATCCCTATCACCCTATTCTCATCCCTAAACCAGAAAAAGCCTAAGTGTACCTGGCCCGATGATTCCTAGTGACTCGCATGTTGTCACATTCCCCGACACAAGGCTCGAGTGATCCCAGCTCCATGATTGGTATTTTGTATTCCCCGTGTTAATGTTGTTGAATCAGGATTATTTTCTCAGCGGAGATGTACAGTTTGAGATTGTTTCCCCTGAGCAGTTTGAGATTACAGCAAGTTGAGATGGCATTTATCCGTTATCAGAGTAGGATCGAGATTATCCTCAGCAGGGTTCGATTTATATTCTCGGCAGAGTATGGCCATCCCAAGCATTGAACGTTGATTAGCCTGATGTGCTACTTTCCTAAGTGGGTTGAGACTGAAGCTTTCCCTGACCGGCAGATTTGGGTTTATTTCCCCAGCGGTGGGACTGATGCAAGGTTGTATCCCCATAGAGTCCAAGTTTGACCCCTTTTCCCTCCGAGTCCAGGTCATTGACTCATTCCTCAAGCAGAGGTCGACGTTGATTCCATCATTGAGTAATCTCCAGACGGGTAGATTTCGATGTCAGCCAGAGAAGAGTTATTTCTCAGCAGATTGTGGCGTACCCTATAAGGACTTAGGGTGATCTAAAGGGACCATTCAGGGTTGTTTTCCTCAGTGAAGTGAGATTCAATTTCAGTGATCGATTGTTATCTTCCGCAGTCACCAGAGGTGTTTCCTTGATAGGATCGGTACATCTCCAATGGAGTTGTACAATGAGTAGCTAAGGATTGATATCCCCAGCAGTGTTGATACATAGGTATTCCTCATCAGACTTGATAGTCCAGCAGGTGTCACCCAGAAGGGTCAGTCTCCGTAAGGCGTATGCAAGATTATCTTCAGCAGATCAGGATTGATATCCCTGATAAAGTTCAGCAGTCTCTCCCTGCAGAGTCTGAACGCGAGATCAGGAGCATTGATATGTATCCCCAAGCAGAGAAGATTCTCCCCCCAACCAGAGGTATCCTGAAGGATCACCATCTCCCCAGCTGAGTCAAGCGCCGAAGCGTGTGCTCATCCCCCAGCACCGGGTCACAAGTGCAGGTCTCGTAGGAAACTATTCGTTCACTGAAGTGTGCAGCAACTGATAGTCAAGACTGAAGTCTCCATTGGAATTGAAATCCCCCCCAGAGTCGTACTCTCCCCCGAAGTCGGATGATTCCTTCTTCCTCAGCGGAATTGAAATTCCCCACCAGAGTCGTACTCTCTGGCAAGCAGAATGCTTTCTCCTTCCCCAACCGAGTTTGCAGTTCCCAAGAGAGCCGAGTCCTTGGAAGCTGTTGGGACCATGATTGGTTTTCCCCAGTAGAGCTTTGAATAGTTGATGTTGTTTTTCCCCATCAGAGTCGTTATCTCCAGGAAAGTTTCGCCGTGAAGGCCGCGCGGTTTATTTCTGTGATCGACATCGTTTTCCTCAACATTTGTGGTTTGAATACCCAGATCAGCAGGTTCAGATTCTCGTAGAGCTTTATTCCCCTGCAGCAGTCAACTGAAGTTTGCTTCCCCAGGCGGAGTCCAATTGAGATTGGTGTGAATTCTTCTCCTTGACAGGAGGCTTCTCCCTTCAGCATTTATTTTGCTGACGGGGCCATAGCATGTTGCATGATTGCATAGCATTTACCCTGAAAACGCATAGCATTTCCACCGTGTGGAGCATTACGTCATTGTCAAAGCATATGCATACGAGACATGAGCCAGGTCGCCACCGTTCTTATTTTGCAGATGC
>CAWUDS030002382.1:0-36044 GCA_963859935.3 Lathyrus sativus | reverse complement strand
ACAACAAAAATGAACAAGAAAAAAGAGAAAATACAATAAGACAAATGGTAGATCTAGCTAAAACGAACAAGAGAAAACAGTAGAATATGAACCAGAAAAAAACCAATGAGATATCTAAAAAAGAATAGTACCACCAAGTGTTTTGGTTTTGGAAAAATAATCTCTCGTCCCTCTCCACTTGCGGCGTGTATGTGTTTTGATTTGTGTTTTTGTGAGGTTTATTATTTCTCCTTGAGTGTTGGGTATCTTACCCTCTTTTATAGACATTTTGAATTTTGACATTGAGATGCTGATTTGGAAAGAATTCAAATTTGTCTGAAACATGTTTGGAATATGTTTTGTGATTTTGAAAATTTTCTTCTTTCATTCAAAAATGTTTGGATTATGTTTAAGGCTTATTTTGGAATGAATCTTGAATTGGTCTTGAGATTTTATTATTTTATTTTTATTTTTGGGTTTTTATTTATTTATTTAATGTATAAAATAAAGATATAAAAATAAAATATTAATTTTTAAAAATACTCCTAAATAAAAAAACGAAAATAATAATTAAATAATGGAAAAATGATATTTTAACCCTTTTTTAATGTAAACACACAAAAAGGAAAATAAAGTAATGTAATAGGACTTGAACCCGCAACCTTATGATTAAACCTCTTACATATACCTTCTTACCAACTATGCTATCTCATTTATTTGTAATAAAATCCACTCGAAAGCATATGAAGGGTGGACAAAATTGGGGTATGACACAGTCCCGATGCCAATAGTCAACCCTCTAAAAGAGAAGACTATTGCAACAACCCCAGTTCAACACCAAGGGGCATCAACGTCACCTATATCTAGTCCGGTTGTACCGATTACTCCATCTATGGATATTGCTAATAAGTCAGTAGAGGTTGTCTCATCAAAAGGCAAATAAGTGGCAAATGAGGATGACCAGGAATTCCTTAAACTGATCAGAAAAAGTGACTTCAAGATTGTGGACCAACTAGGGAAAACGCCTTCAAAAATCTCGATCTTATCTCTACTAATGAGTTCTCCAACCCACAAAATAGCATTGTTGAAAGTATTAAATGCTTCATATGTGATGCATGATATTTTTGTCGATTAGTTTGATGATGTAGTCGCTAATATCACTGCAAGCGGCTATCTGGGCTTTAAAGAAGCTTAATTGCCTCTCAAGGGGACTGCACACAATCAAGCTTTACATATATCAGTGACATGTATGGACACACTGTTATCTCGAGTCCTAATAGATATTGGTTCTTCACTCAATGTGTCAATTGCTAGTAGATGGGTCTGAGATGAAGGCCAATGCTTTAGTTATGAGAGCCTTTGATGGCTCTAGAAGACAGGTTATTGGCGAGGTAGATTTGCCTATCAGAGTTGGACCGCACCTATTCACCCTCACTTTTTAGGTGATGGACACTAATCCCGCTTATAGATGCTTATTGGGTAGGTCGTGGATTCATGCTGCTGGGACAATAACTTCCACATCGCACCCAAAAATGAAGTTCATGGTTGAAGATCAGTTAGTCATTGTCTGTGGTGAAGAGGATTTACTGGTTAGTGAGTGTTGCACCCCAAAATTTAACCAACCAATTCTTGCATTTGGCTTATGTTTCGATTCATTTTGCATTTTGCATCTGCATACCGCGTACATTGCATTTCCCAGTCAGATTGACTTTATCGGGATTACAGCCTTTCCTGGCGTTTCAGGCATTTCATACCAGTTCGAAGAAGCAGGTTTTGTGGTGGAAGCTGTGCTCTTCCCGATGTTTTCAGCTCTTGCTGTTGTTTTTGAGGATATTTCGGTGTCCGGTTTTTACCGTTTGTTTCACTATGTTCTCGCATCCTTTTTAATTGATTTAATTGGCTTTATTGCATTTTCTAGATTTTCCCTTAATTTCTAGAATTTTAAATAGATTTTAATTGTTTTTCTAGATTTTAAATGGATATTAGAAATAGATTTTAAATAATTTCTAGATATTAATTGATTTCTTTATCTAGAATAGTTTTTAGATATTATTAGGTATTAATAGTTTTTCTATTTTTTAATAGGTTTAATTCTTTTTTTTAGAATGGTTTAATTCTTGTTAGAATTTAATAAATTTTAATTCTTTTTAGAATAATTGAATTTGTTTAGCAATTTATAGATTTAATTCTTTTCTAGATTTAATTGGTTGTAGAAATTAATAGGTTTATTTCTTTTTTCTAGATATTATTGAATTGTTTAGATAATAGATTTTAGAGTTAATAGATTTTAATTTCTTTTTTTAGATTAATATAACTCTTTTTAGAATTTAATAGGTTTTAAATCATTTTTTTTAGATTTTAATTAGATGGTAATTTGGATTTTATCATTTTAATTAGCAATTAATTAGCAGTTTTAGTTAATTAGCCTTGATTTTCGTTAGCAATTAATTGAGTTTTTCTAATCAGGTTTTAATCAAGTTTTAATTGCAGTTAATTGGAATTAATTGAGTCAATTAGTGGAGCCAGTTTTAATCAGGTTTTTTGTCCTTTTGTGGGCCAAGTGTCAGCTTTGGAGGCCCAGTCCACTACACGCTACATGTCACTATATAAGGCCATCCACGTTTTCTCTCTCCACCGGCCACCTCACTTTCCCACTCACCCACACGTGGCTACATCACACCTCCCTCCAGCGTGCCACACGTCCCCTCCTTTTCTGCATGGCTTCCCCGTAGCCACCCACTCATCCCTCGCCGGAACGACATGCAAACTCCAGCGACACTTTGCCGGAGAAATCAAAAGTCACCCTAAATCTCCACCGTAACCAATACCGGAGATCTAACCGTCACCGGAAAACTGCAACTCCCACCAGAAAATTCATCAGTTCTTCATCTTCAAGAACATCATCGTGTTCTTCACCAGATTTCCAGAAACCTCCCATATTCATTCATCATCTTCATCCAACTTCATCAAATTTCTGGTAATCTTTGCTGATATCTCCAGAATCCTGCAAGAAATCTCCAGAATTTCATCATCTGTTCATTGTAAGTACAAACGAACCATCATCCATGTTCTTCAACTTTCATCAGGATTCATCATGAACACTCATCCGTGTTCTTCGTATTTGCATCAACACCATAACTTATGTTTTCAGATCTTCAAGAAACCTCTCAAATCAACTTCTTCATCCTCACAACTTCAGATCTAGATCCATAAACTTCACCATAGATCTTGACTCACCATTGACTTGCATCATCAACCCGTTAACTCCTTCAAACAATCCAAATCTTCAATAAACCAACATGCAACTTCACCACGGATTCGACTCCGTTCTTGATCTTCAACAGTTTTTTCAGAAGATCTTCATCACCTTCGTAATGTCTGCCATTAACGTTTCTTCCCTGATCTTCTCATCCTCAACGCGTCTTCTCAAGGATATTCAACAACATCTTCATCATCCATCATGAGCAATCCATCAACAACATCCAGCTCCGTCGCGATAACATCAGCAAAAGCTTCACGGATCTTGTTTGTTTGATGTTAGGTTTTGGGAGTTAGGTTTGTTTGTTTGATTCAAGAGAAAGAGTTGAGACAAGAGGAGGTGAAGTAACGGCGGCTGGTGAGGTTAGGAAAGGAGAAGTTTGAGGTAACAACGGCAGAGTGAGAGAGGAGAAGACTTAGGGTTTTCTGGCCACAGTAAAGAGGAAGACGAAGAGGCCCCTCTTTTGGTTTAGTTGGGCCTGTGGCCCAATTGTGTTGCTGATTCATCCCTCCATTTCAAAACAAACCCCCTGTCCCTTGCTGTCTTGTTTTTTGGCTGTTAGCTTCTATTCGTTTGGGCCTACCAACCAACAAGCCCAACCACAACATTTCTGGCTGCACCCTCCGTTTTCTATTACGCCCCCCTTTATTTTTGTTTTGGTTTATTTTTTTAGCTGTTGTATTGTGGGCTTGGGCTCAAGTATCTTTTCAGGCTTACACCCCTGTTCTGGCTGATGTACCCCCCTCCCCTCTACTTGAATTTTTGCTTTGTATTGGATGCTTGCTTGTAATAGTGGTAGTTTTATTTTTTCTATTTTTTTCTTCTTAGGAATTATAGTTTAGATATTATTCCTTAGCATATTTTTAATATAGATTTTGTATTCTAGAATTTATATTCTATTTTTTAGGTATTATTTTCTTTGTAGGAAATTATAGAAAATTATAGAATATTATAGAATAGTATAGAATTTTCATTTCTATTTTTCTTTATAGAATATTATAGGATATTGTGCATGGGATAAAATTTCCATTTTATTTTCTGTATGCATTTCCTTTTAATATTTCTTTAGAGTATTTTCTCTTACGAATTTAATTTCAATTTTAGGAGTAGCGTATTATTTCCATTTATTATTGGATTTCTCTCCTCATTTCTCTTCTGCTATCCGATTTTTACTTTGATTTTATTCTGTGCTGGCCGTGTGACATGATTCAATTGGAGAATGATTTTCGATATCATTTCTCTATCTTGTCTTTGACACGGATATCAATACGCTACCTCTTAGAGTTTGATTTATCGTATAAGTCAAATCATGATGGTTTAGCGTTACATTGGTTCTGATTCGAGCGTCATCATCAAGGATCCAGAGAGGAGAAGATTGGAATGGAGCTTGCGCACATGTCAAGGGCCGACGGAGCCGCTTCGTTCGATAACATCTTCCTTATTCAAGTCTTCGTGCAACCGTCGAGTGTTGTGAGCTGTATTGTTAGACACGTAGGAAATGATAGTTGAGGGGCTTCCTCTCAATCGTGTAGAGTGTTTAGTGTGGCACCCTTTGGGTGACATACGACGCATTCGCTCCTACGCCTTAGGTTCTTGCGTGTGTGTCCCGAGTTCCTTCCCATTTAGGTGTGTTAGGCCTGTTTCCTCTTTGTTCTCGCCCCCGTGCGATCGAAACCCTTTTCTCTCGCATTCAGGCGATTGAGACCCCTTCTCTTGCCCCCGTGCGATCGAGACTTGTTTTCCGCGTGTGTCGAACTACGTTTGCTCTGATCTCTTGTACCAGACGAGAGTACATAGGATTGCGATGATCCTAGCGAGCTCCCTTCTCCCTTTTCCCTTTGTTGTAGTTGGCTGAACTACAACTGCTCTGATTTCTCGCACCAGACGAGAATATGTAGGCATAGGATGCGATATCCTAGCGAGCACACTAACAATTAACTTCTCTGTTCTCTCGCTGTCGTGCGATCGAGACTTTCCCGCTAACGACTGAGTTCCCTTTCTCTTGCCCTAGCGCAATTGAGACCAGACCGTAGTCCTAAGTTCCCGTAGGTTCCCATACCTTCAAACCCGACATACTACGTCTGTTCTACCGCAAACAGGTAACGCCTAAGTCTTCGACGAGCGAGCAGCATACACCTAACTGCTAGAATGCGTACGCTAGTATTGTCAATCCTTTCTCTCACCCCTGTGTGATCGAGAACATCCTGTCTACCCGTAGTAGCCCGAACTACGTTTGCTATGATCTTTCACGCCGTGTGAAAGTAAGTAGGCACGAGATGCGATATCTCGACGAGCAACCTTCCCCCGTAGTTAGGCGAACTACATTGACTCTGACTTTCCCATTGCACGAGGGAATACGTAGGCATGGAGCGCGATGCTCTATCGAGTCAGTTCTTTCTGTTTAGCTTTAGAAGCCGTAGCTAGATTGTTTTTCACCCGTAGACAAACCAACAAGCGTGGATCCCATCGAGTACGATGGACGTGAGGGGTGCTAATACCTTCCCCTTGTGTAACCGACTCCCGAATCCAGACATGGTTGCGATGACCATGTCTTATACCTTTTCGTCAGGTTTTTTCCGATCGTTTCCTTTCCCTTTCTGTGGGATAAATAACGAAAGTTGGCGACTCTTCTGTTTTGTCGGTACCTTATTTTCGCGGTAGCGACAATTGGTGACTCTGCTGGGGACTGCGATGGTTCTCTTAGCGAGTCTTGTCTTGGATTCTCTTCCTGGATGTCTGGGTCATCCCCAGCAGCTGACGACTCTGCTGGGGATCCAACGTCCCTGTGCGAGTAAATCCTAGCGCTTGTTTGCTTGTCTGTGGGTGTTTACTTTTGTGTTGTATGTTGTATACTGATGTATTTACATTTCCCGCACTATATTATTATCTGTTGCTATTGCGTTGTTGTGGGAGGGGAGCTCTGATGAGTGATAAGCCAGACCCAGGCTTGAGTGAACCTAGCATTAGTTGTGGAAAGTAGTGGGCGCGTGCATGCTTTGCATGTACTAGTGTCTCACAAAATCCACGCTCAAACGAGGTTCTCCCGGTTGACTTCTTTTCCGGCCCTTTGGGCCTGAGGGGTTGTTGGTTTAGAGGATTATCGACTCTAGGGGCCGATCATTTGGGATTCAGCTAAGTGAGGCCGCTTCAAGAGATGATGATGCCACACCTTCTGGGTATTGTATCATTGTTTCTTGAAAGTCTGTGACGCTGATGAACGCATAGGATGCCGAACCTGTGTCAGTTTAGGTCCATACCCGTGAGTGGGAGGGTTTTTGCAGGAAACTTGACTTCCAACCTACCCGGTATTTTGGTTTTCTCTCGTCAGAGCGAGCTTATCCCGTCAGCAGCGCAGCAGTATTCAGAGCTTTGTGGGGGTTGTGATCCCGTGTTTGTTGCATTTTTGCATTGCATTTCATGTGCATCTCATGCTTGCATGTCCATCCTCGGCCGGAACAAAGAGCTTACCCGTATTTTGTCCAACTCGCAGTTGACTTCCCGGCATTCGCATTGGACTTGAGTTAGTTTCTGGATAGATCATGAACTCCGCAGAGCCGAATCAGGTTGTTACCAGGGCAGAGTTTGAACTGTTGAAGAACCAGTTGAGTCAGTTCATGGAAGCCATAATAGCTATGACTAGAGGAGATGCCAATGTTCAGAGGATCCCGGTGAATAATGTTGCTCAAGCCCAGCCTGTGCAGATTCCTATCAGAAACAAAGATGCATATTCTCTCCATGACACAGACTATCAGCATTTCACTTTCCCTATGCCGGATCCTCAGAGGGTTGCTCTGAAGGTTGATGCCGAGAACCCGCGGACTGTGGAGTATATGAGAAGATTTCAGCTGTTGGAAGATCAAATTACTACCCTGATAAGTAAGAATACTCTTGATCTAAATCGAGCATGTGTCTGGTGCCAAGTCTTGTGATGCCTCCAAAGTTCAAGATGCCCAATTTTGAGAAATACAAAAGGGATAGTTGTCTGAAGCTACATTTGGTTATGTTCTGCAGAAGAATGACTTCACATGTTACCAATGACAAGCTTATGATTCACTGTTTCCAAGATAGTTTGATCGGAGCATCTTTGGATTGGTACATGCAGTTGGAGAGTGACAGTATCAAATCATGGGCAGATTTACCCAATGCCTTCGTGAAGCAGTACAACTACAACCGGGATATGGCTCCTAGTCGCGTGCATTTGCAAGAATTATCTCACGCAGAGAATGAATCCTTTAGGGGATATGTGCAGAGATGGAGAGAATTGGTTGCTCGTGTTCAACCACCGTTGCTGGAGAGAGAAATGGTTGACCTCTTCTTAAGTACTCTGAAGGGACGTTATTACGACATAATGTTCAGTTGTACAAGCTTTGTGGACTTGATAAGAATAGGAGAGTGTGTTGAGAGAGGGCTCAAGAATGGAAAGATACGAGATACTCCTTATATCCCAGTTGATAAGAATGAATCAGTTGTCGGTTCCCAGGAGGAATGGGAAGGAGGAAGTGATGTTGTCTTAGAATCTCTAGCATCTCAGGCTCAGTTTTCAGACGCTTCAAGTGTTCAAAGTCAGTGGTCGTATCATCGTCAACTGCGTCAGCACACCAGACGAATACCAAGGAAGCCTGAAAGGCAGTTTACTCAGCTACCGGTGTCGTACAGTCAGTTGTTGCCATATTTGGTCAAAGGTGGGCTGATAGTGCCGAAAGAGACTAATCCGATGATCCCGCCTTACCCTCATGGTTTTGATGCCAACGCCCGCTGTGAGTACCATGTTAGGGCACAGGGGCATTCAACAGATGACTGTAAGGTGCTTCGAAGCCAAGTTCAAACTTTGCTAGATTCTAACAGGATCTCAATCACGCCTCAGGGTGTTCAGATTAATGACCTTCCTTCATCCAGCCAAGTGGGTGTATCAGTTCAGGTTATGGGAGATTTCACTGAGATATGATGTTTAGAGGAGTATCAGGATGACTTCGACGAGCAATTCTGAAGATGGCTGGCTCAGCAGAAAATCAAGTTCGAAAAGCCCGGTTCCCAGAAATTGGCAATATATGTTTTATCATGTCATTTCTTTGCATTTGTAGTTTCTTTTCTGTTAAAGCGCAAATTGCATTCGTAAAACTTGTATTGTTTTCAATTGATATTGATAATGAAATGAAATGCATGTTTTGATTTAATCCATTCGTGTTCACTCAATGTTTAACAGATATCCAACGCTTGGTTAAGCAGAATCCAGGGAGGATGACGAAGTTTAAAAGACACACAAGCTTCCAATTGTATGCTTTTAAAAATAAAACCTGCTGATGATGTACAGGCATTGTTTCAAATACCTAAACACCGGAGTTATAAGGAAGATAATCCCTTGTCAACCCCTTTGAGCCTAGTAGTAGGAGTTTCTTTCGGAAAACGAAAAAACCCTCAATCTTAACCCGGGGCAGGGTAGGTGTTAGCTAATTTGACCGAGCGTCCAAATTGCAGAAAAGGAGTGTCCGTCCGAGGATCAATCACACCTCTAGAGGTCATGCCTAAAAAACCACAGTGGTTAAGTGTCAGGAGTGAAACAATCACATTATTCCCCAAAGAGTCAGACAACTAGTGTCACACGACTTGTTCAAAAAAAAAGAAGGAGCAAAAAGAATCAAAAGCCCGCTAAGTCAAAACTTGAAAACAAATGACTTAGGCAAAAAGGAGGGCATCCTGCTGGACTTAATAATCAAAAGAAGCTCAAAGGAGTCAGTCCAGGAAAAAATTAGGGAAAGAAAAAAACTGGAAAAAAAATGAAAAGAATTACAAAAGAAAAAACCTCGAACAGAGTACAAGTCGTGTGACCCCAAGTGGCAAAGACGAAAAGTGAGTGTCTGTCACTCCAAAAACT
The DNA here is from genome assembly GCA_963859935.3 of Lathyrus sativus. Lineage (NCBI taxonomy): Eukaryota > Viridiplantae > Streptophyta > Magnoliopsida > Fabales > Fabaceae > Lathyrus > Lathyrus sativus. Next base: position 26,934 of record CAWUDS030002382.1, on the reverse strand, counting down.
CATGGTTTCTCGAACTACCACTCATATCTGTCAACCTCTGAGAAGTGAGTGCTAAGGTTGATTTAGCTAGATGTAGGATGGGAGAACATCAAGGTGAACGGGTGGGTTAAAATAAGTTTTGAGCCTTTATCGTTTCCTTCAAAACCGTGAACCCGACCACGTTACAACCGGAAAAAGTCCTAATTGAAGCAGGTTTGTTTCGAAGGCATACTTCGGTAAAGATCGCGTCGAAACTGACTCCTAAAAGGGTTCTTCTTACCATGTTGGTACTGATGTTGGTATTCTGATAAATGATTTGTTCATTATATGCAATAAACTGTTTTTTCCTTTTCCAGTGAACAGATTGGATGTCAAAACTGTCATATGCATAGCATTAATATATCTTTTATGCAGAACAACCCGTTTTACTTGCAAGTAAGCGCTTGACGGCAGGAAAGTTTCCTACAGTGGAAAGTCTGATCAGGATAGAATGCAGAACGCCCGAATACTCCGTGAACCGGGGCAAGCTATATCAAGTAATCCCTAGTGGTGTCAGCCATCCAAAGTCAGTTATTCTGAAGCAGTCAGGTCGAGATTTGATGAATCTCTCGAGGACAACCAGTGTATTTCCCCACAAATCAGCCAATCAGGGGCAAAGTCGTTGCAGACAGGGGCGGGCCATTCTAAGAAAAGTGTAGAAGTTGTTTCTTGCCCGAGGGGCATTGTGTCCGAAGCATCTCTCTGAGGTTCAGAGTGCTGGGGCAGTTCATGTCAGACCATCAGGGTACAAATTTTCAGATTTCCATTCGAGGAATATCCCCATAGAGATCCCACAGACTGGGGCATATCAGAAGTGAATGAATTGTTCCTCTCCGTGTCATTAGAGTTACTCAGAGCTACTCAAGCAGGTTCAGCCAATCTTCAAGCGTGAGACGAATGTCGGGAAGTCATGCTACTATCCTTTGACCCTTCAACCAGAAGTTGTGAATTCAGACAGGATGTTTTCCAGCGTCAGTCGTACTTGACCCATCACGGATAGCCTAAAAGCCCAATCCCTATTGGCAATCGTCAGGAAGCCCAATCCTTATTGGTGCGCTATTCCTAAAGCCCAATCTATGTTGGCAAGCACCGTGAGGCCCAATTCGTGTTGGCGCATCAGTCTCAAAATCCAATCTTCATTAACACGCAGGAAGACTCCGTCTGTTTTCCCCGGAAAAAGTCCAGTTTTCATTGGCACGTGTAAGCTATCCCCAGGGAAGTCCAATCATACTTAGCACATTTGGTTATCCCTAGTGGAGTCGGTTCACCTTTCCAGCATTTATTTTGCTAGAATAATTCTGTGATATCCGGTTATCCCCAGCGGAGTTGGCTTTGTCTTCAGCATTTATTTTGCTGAAGCGGTTCCGTATCCAGTTTCTCTACCAGCGGAGTTGGCTTCGTCTTCAGCATTTATTTTGCTGAAGCAAATCTGTGTACAGCTTTTCTCCAGCAGCACGAGCCTGCATTTGCATCTTGCATATATCGTCATATTTGCATCATATTTGCATTTCATCGTCAAATGCGTGGCATTCCATCTTATATGGAGCATTTACACCATAGAAAAATTCAAACATATGCATATGCATGCGAAGCATAAGCCAGTTTTTCTATCAGCCTTCCGTGCCAACGTGAAGCACTCTGCAATCAGTTCAGGGGCATTTATCCAGCAGCTTTGTTCAGACAACTCTTTGGTTTATTTGATTTTCAGATCATACGACGGTTATGCTTGGTCCATCAATCATTTGATGACGACAAACTTTTCTTTCCATCAATTCCTATTGATGACGTGTACCTCCGAGCAGGTTTTCTTCCCGTCAGTTCCTATTGACGATGTGTTTCCCCAACATGATGTTTTCTCCGTCTATCTTTAGACGTTGTGAGTTTATGTATGGTTTTCTCTCCGTCTATCTTTAGACGATGTGAGGTTTCAAGGCGATCTTTCAGATATGGTTTTCTTTCTGTTTATTGGATGAGATGACATTTCAAGAGGGGTTTTTCCGGACCGTCGATCCTTATTGACGTCGAGGCTCTTTGAAGAATGTTCTGTTTTCCTAGTTGTTGATTCTTATGGACAACATGGCTCTTTGAGGGTGGTTTTCTTCCTGTCAATTCTTATTGATAATGTGGCCCATTTGAGGATATTGTTCTTTCCATCAACTCCTATAGACGAAAGGATTCTGAAATTTGGTGGGTGGTTTTGAGGTTCATTGAAATGGTTTATATGGTTTTCCTCTCGTTTATCATTAGGTGATGCGAGATTTGGCTATGATTTTCCTCTCGTCTATCATTAGACGATGCGAGATTCAGATATGTTCCTCTCGTCTATCATTAGACGATGCGATATTCAGATTGTGTTTCTTCTTGTCTACTATTAGACAATGTGAGCCTTCGGGATGGTGCCTTTCCGTCTATCATTAGACGATGTGAGTATGGATATTGTTCTCCTTCGGGATGGTGTCTTTCCGTCTATCTTTAGACGATGTGAGTATATTTCTCTCCGTCTATCTTTAGACGATATGAGGTTTTAAGGCGATCTTTCAGATATGGTTTTCTTTCTGTTTATTGGATGATATGACATTTCAAGAGGGGTTTTTCCGGACCGTCGATCCTTATTGACGTCGAGGCTCTTTGAAGAATGTTCGGTTTTCCTAGTTGTTGATTCTTATGGACAACATGACTCTTTGAGGGTGGTTTTCTTCCTGTCAATTCTTATTGATAATGTGGCCCCTTTGAGGATATTGTTCTTTCCATCAACTCCTATAGACGAAAGGATTCTGAAATTTGGTGGGTGGTTTTGAGGTTCATTGACATGGTCTATATGGTTTTCCTCTCGTCTATCATTAGGCGATGTGAGATTTGGCTATGATTTTCCTCTCTTCTATCATTAGACGATGTGAGATTCAGATATGTTCCTCTCGTCTATCATTAGACGATGCGAGATTCAGATTGTGTTTCTTCCTGTCTATTATTAGACAATGTGAGCTTTCAGGATGGTGCCTTTCCGTCTATCATTAGACGATGTGAGTATGGATATTGTTCTCCTTCGGGATGGTGTCTTTCCGTCTATCTTTAGACGATGTGAGTATATTTCTCTTCCTGTCTATCATTAGACGATGTGAGAGGATCAAGTGCATGTTGATCCAACCTTTGGGTTTGTTATCTGTGGCGTCACACAGGTATCTGGTGCTAAGGTCAAGTTCTTTGTCAGATGATTGATCAGGTTGTTGTCGTGACAACCGGATTTAATTTTCTGGATATTTGTTTCCCAAGCAGTTTTTGCAGTTTATTTCTGCAGGTTTGCAAATTTCCGGGTTCTTTGGTATTCAACCGTCTTCTACCTTTGAATGTTTGAAAGTCGTTCGCTTCTCAACCCTTCAGGTCCAAGCCGCTTGAATAGGGGTAGCTGTTGCACCCCAAAATTTGACCAACCAATTCTTGCATTTGCCTTATGTTTCGATTCATTTTGCATTTGGCATCTGCATACCGCGTACATTGCATTTCCCAATCAGATTGACTTTATCGGGATTACAGCCTTTCCTGGCGTTTCAGGCATTTCATACCAGTTCGAATAAGCAGGTTTTGTGGTGGAAGCTGTGCTCTTCCCGGTGTTTTCAGCGCTTGCTGTTGTTTTTGAGGATATTTCGATGTCCGGTTTTTACCATTTGTTTCGCTATGTTCTCGCATCCTTTTTAATTGATTTAATTGGCTTTATTACATTTTCTAGATTTTCCATTAATTTCTAGAATTTTAAATAGATTTTAATTGTTTTTTTAGATTTTAAATGGATATTAGAAATAGATTTTAAATAATTTCTAGATATTAATTGATTTCTTTATCTAGAATAGTTTTTAAATATTATTAGGTATTAATAGTTTTTCTATTTTTTAATAGGTTTAATTCTTTTTTTTAGAATGGTTTAATTCTTGTTAGAATTTAATAGATTTTAATTCTTTTTAGAATAATTGAATTTGTTTAGCAATTTATAGATTTAATTCTTTTCTAGATTTAATTGGTTGTAGAAATTAATAGGTTTATTTCTTTTTTCTAGATATTATTGAATTGTTTAGATAATAGATTTTAGAGTTAATAGATTTTAATTTCTCTTTTTAGATTAATATAACTCTTTTTAGAATTTAATAGGTTTTAAATCCTTTTTTTTTTATAGATTTTAATTAGATGGTAATTTGGATTTTAACATTTTAATTAGCAGTTTTAGTTAATTAGCCTTAATTTTCGTTAGCAATTAATTGAGTTTTTCTAATCAGGTTTTAATCAAGTTTTAATTGCAGTTAATTGGAATTAATTGAGTCAATTAGTGGAGCCAGTTTTAATCAGGTTTTTTGTCCTTTTGTGGGCCAAGTGTCAGCTTTGGAGGCCCAGTCCACTACACGCCACATGTCACTGTATAAGGCCAGCCACATTTTCTCTCTCCACCGACCACCTCACTTTCCCACTCACCCACACGTGGCCACATCACACCTCCCTCCAGCGTGCCACGCGTCCCCTCCCTCTCTGCATGGCTTTCACGTAGCCACCCACTCATCCCTCACCGGAACGACATGTAAACTCCGACGACACTTCGCCGGAGAAATCCAAAGTCACCCCAAATCTCCACCATAACCGTTACCGGAGATCTAACCGTCACCGGAAAACTGCAACTCCCACCAGAAAATTCATCAGTTCTTCATCTTCAAGAACATCATCGTGTTCTTCACCAGATTTCCAGAAACCTCCCAGATTCATTCATCATCTTCATCCAACTTCATCAAATTTCTGGTAATCTTCGCTGATATCTCCAGAATCCTGCAAGAAATCTCCAGAATTTCATCATTTGTTCATCGTAAGGACAAACGAACCATCACCCATGTTCTTCAACTTTCGTCAGGATTCATCATGAACACTTATCTGTGTTCTTCGTATTTGCATCAACACCATAACTTCTGTTTTCAGATCTTCAAGAAACCTCTCGAATCAACTTCTTCATCCTCACAACTTCAGATCTAGATCCATAAACTTCACTATAGATCTTGACTCACCATTGACTTGCATCATCAACCCGTTAACTCCTTCAAACAATCCAAATCTTCAATAAACCAACATGCAACTTCACCACGGATTCGACTCCGTTCTTGATCGTCAACAGTTTTTTCAGAAGATCTTCATCACCTTCGTAATGTCTGTCATTAACGTTTCTTCCCTGATCTTCTCATCCTCAACGCGTCTTCTCAAGGATATTCAACAACATCTTCATCATCCATCATGAGCAATCCATCAACAACATCCAGCTCCGTCGCGATAACATCAGCAAAAGCTTCACGGATCTTGTTTGTTTGATGTTAGGTTTTGGGAGTTAGGTTTGTTTGTTTGATTCAAGAGAAAGAGTTGAGACAAGAGGAGGTGAAGTAACGGCGGCTGGTGAGGTTAGGAAAGGAGAAGTTTGAGGTAACGACGGCGGAGTGAGAGAGGAGAAGACTTAGGCTTTTCTGGCCACAGTAAAGAGGAAGACGAAGAGGCCCCTCTTTTGGTTTAGTTGGGCCTGTGGCCCAATTGTGTTGCTGATTCATCCCTCCATTTCCAAACAAACCCCCTGTCCCTTGTTGTCTTGTTTTTTGGCTGTTAGCTTCTATTCGTTTGGGCCTACCAACCAACAAGCCCAACCACAACATTTCTGGCTGCACCCTCCGTTTTCTATTACGCGCCCCCCTTTATTTTTGTTTTGGTTTATTTTTTTAGCTGTTGTATTGTGGGCTTGGGCTCAAGTATCTTTTCAGGCTTACACCCCTGTTCCGGCTGATGTACCCCCCTCCCCTCTACTTGAATTTTTGCTTTGTATTGGATGCTTGCTTGTAATCGTGGTAGTTTTATTTTTTCTATTTTTTTCTTCTTAGGAATTATAGTTTAGATATTATTCCTTAGCATATTTTTAATATAGATTTTGTATTCTAGAATTTATATTCTATTTTTTAGGTATTATTTTCTTTGTAGGAAATTATAGAAAATTATAGAATATTATAGAATAGCATAGAATTTTCATTTCTATTTTTCTTTATAGAATATTATAGGATATTGTGCATGGGGTAGAATTTCCATTTTATTTTTTGTATGCATTTCCTTTTAATATTTCTTTAGAGTATTTTCTATTAGGAATTTAATTTAAATTTTAGGAGTAGCGTATTATTTCCATTTGTTATTGGATTTCTCTCCTCATTTCTCTTCTGCTATCCGATTTTTACTTTGATTTTATTCTGTGCTGGCCGTGTGACATGATTCAATTGGAGAATGATTTTCGATATCATTTCTCTATCTTGTCTTTGACACGGATATCAATACGCTACCTCTTAGAGTTTGATTTATCGTATAAGTCAAATCATGACGGTTTAGCGTTACATTGGTTCTGATTCGAGCGTAATCATCAAGGATCCAGAGAGGAGAAGATTGGAATGGAGCTTGCGCACATGTCGAGGGCCGACGAAGCCGCTTTGTTCGATAACATCTTCCTTATTCAAGTCTTCATGCAACCGTCGAGTGTTGTGAGCTGTATCATTAGACACGTAGGAAATAACAGTTGAGGGGCTTCCTCTCAATCGTCTAGAGTGTTTAGTGTGGCACCCTTGGGTGACATACGACGCATTCGCTCCTACGTCTTAGGTTCTTGCGTGTGTGTCCCGAGTTCCTTCCCGTTTAGGCGTGTTAGGCCTGTTTCCTCTTTGTTCTCGCCCCCGTGTGATCGAAACCCTTTTCTCTCGCATTCAGGTGATTGAGACCCCTTCTCTTGCCCCTGTGCGATCGAGACTTGTTTTCCGCGTGTGCCGAACTACGTCTGCTCTGATCTCTCGTACCAGACGAGAGTACATAGGCATAGGATTGCGATGATCCTAGCGAGCTCCCTTCTCCCTTTTCCCTTTGTTGTAGTTGGCTGAACTACAGCTGCTCTGATTTCTCATGCCAGACGAGAATATGTAGGCATAGGATGCGATATCCTAGCGAGCACACTAACAATTAACTTCTCTGTTCTCTCGCTGCTGTATGATCGAGACTTTCCTGCTGACGACTGAGTTCCCTTTCTCTTGCCCTAGCGCAATCGAGACCAGACCGTAGTCCTAAGTTCCTGTAGGTTCCCATACCTTCAAACCCAACATACTACGTCCGTTCTACTGCAAACAGGTAACGCCTAAGTCTCCGATGAGCGAGCAGCATACACCTAACTGCTAGAATGCGTACGCTAGTATCGTCAATCCTTTCTCTCACCCCTGTGTGATCGAGAACACCCTGTCTACCCGTAGTAGCCCGAACTACGTTTGCTTTGATCTTTCACGCCGTGTGAAAGTACGTAGGCACGAGATGCGATATCTCGGCGAGCAACCTTCCCCCGTAGTTAGGCGAACTACGTTGACTCTGACTTTCCCATTGCACGAGGGAATACGTAGGCATGGAGCGCGATGCTCTATCGAGTCAGTTCTTTCCGTTTAGCTTTAGAAGCCGTAGCTAGATTGTTTTTCACCCGTAAACAAACCAACAAGCATGGATCCCATCGAGTATGATGGACGTGAGGGGTGCTAATACCTTCCCCTTGCGTAACCGACTCCCGAATCCAGACATGGTTGCGATGACCTTGTCTTATACCTTTTCGTCAGGTTTTTTCCGATCGTTTCCTTTCCCTTTCTGTGGGATAAATAACAAAAGGTGGCGACTCTTCTGTTTTGCTGGCACCTTATTTTTGCGGTAGTGACAGTGAGGTATCATCTTTCATATATGTGGAAATAGATGAAGGCATAATTGAGATTCCATTTCAAGGTCTCAAAACCGAAGAAGACAACGAGGAAGATTGTGAATTACCGACTGAACTAGCAAGGCTCCTTGAGCACGAGCAAAAAGAATTTAAACCACATAAAGAGCCAGTAGAAGTGATTAACCTAGGTACTAATGAAGTCAGAAGAGAAGTAAAGGTTAGGGCATCTATAGTCGAACATGTACACGCCGAGTTGGTAAAGTTATTACAAGAGTATGTTGACGTCTTCGCTTGGTCTTATCAAGATATGCTTGGTCTAGACACTAACATCGTTGAACATCACTTACCACTCAAGCCCGAATGTCCTCCTATTAAGCAGAAGCTCAGAAGGACTAGACTCGACATGACACTTAAAATTAGAGAAGAGGTTAAAAGTCAGTTTGATGATGGCTTCCTAGCCATCTTTGAATATCCATAGTGGGTTGCCAATATCGTCCTAGTTCCTAAGAAAGATGGGAAGGTCAGAATGTGTGTAGAATATCGAGATCTCAATAAGGCAAGTCCAAAGGATGATTTTTTGTTGCCTTATATTGATGTCTTGGTGGACAACACCGCTCAATTCTCCATCTTTTCCTTCATGGATGATTTCTTAGGGTATAATTTGATAAAGATGTCTCTATATGATATTGGGAAAACTACTTTTATCACACCTCAGGGAACATACTCCTACAAAGTCATGCCTTTTGGCTTGAAGAACACATGGGTAACTTATCAATGCATCATGGTAACCCTCTTTCACAACATGATACATAAAGAGATTGAGGTCTACATGGACAATATGATTGCCAAATCCAAGACTGAAGATGATCACTTGAAACATCTGAGGAAATTATTTTCTAGACTCCAAAAGTTCAAGCTGCGGTTGAATCTTGCAAAGTGTACCTTTGGGTCCGATATGGTAAATTATTGGGCTTTATAATCAGTCAAAAAGACATTGAAGTTGATTCCGACAAAGTTCGAGCAATTCAAGATATGCCACCTCCCAAAACTGAAAAAGAAGTCCGAGGCTTTCTAGGCTGGCTTAATTACATCTCAAGATTCATATCTTATTTGACGGCTACTTGTGAACTGATATTCAAATTATTAAGAAAAAATCAATCGGTCATAGAAATAATGATTGTCAAGAAGCATTTAACAGAATAAAAAAGTACTTGCAAGAACCACCGATCTTAATACCATTTGTTCCTGGTAGGCCATTAATCATGTATCTTACTGTACACGATGAATCTATGGGCTGTGTATTGGGTCAACATGGTGACACAGGCAAAAAAGAACACATCATTTATTACTTGAGTAAGAAATTCACTAAGTGTGAGACCAAATACTCACTCTTGGAGAAAACTTGTTATGCTCTAGCTTTGGCAGCTTGACGCCTAAGATGATATATGGTTTTCCATACTACTTTATTGATATTCAAAATGGACCCGATAAAGTATATATTTGAAAAACCTCCTGTCATTGGAAGAGTTGCTCGGTGGCAAATGTTGCTAACTGAGTACGACATCCAGTATGTCACCCAGAAAGCCATAAAAGGGAGTGTATTGTCTAACTACCTTGCTCATCAACCTGTAGAGGGTTATCAACTGATGAAATTTGACATCCCAGATGAGGACATTCTATTTTTCAAAGACTATGAGATTCCAGACCCTAATGTAAGACCCGAACCAGGATTGCGATGGACGCTCATGTTCGATGGTGCCTCTAATGCTCGAGTTCGTGGAATTAGTGCTATTATTGTCTCTCTAACTGGATTTCACCTTCCTTTCATTGCTAGATTATGATTTGAATGAACCAACAATATGGAAGAATATGAGGCATGTATCTAGGGAATCAAAGCGGTCATTAATCCGAGGATTAAAATTCTTGAGGTGTACAGGGACTTTGCTCTAATAACTGGTCAGATCAAAGGAGATTTTGAGACTAGGTGTCGCAACCGCGAAAAACACCCGGCGAAAAAATAGAAGACTCGCCATCGAATGTTATTTATTCGAAAGAGAGGTAAAGGAAATGATCGAAGAAAACCTGAATAACGGGAAAAGACAAGGTCATCGCAACCAAATCTTGGGTTTGGGAGTCGGTTACGCAAGGGAAAGGTATGAGCACCCCTCACGTCCGTTGTACTCAACGGGATCCACACTTGTTTTCTAATCAAATGGTGTGTTATCTATAAGCTACTGCTAAACGGAAACAAGAACAAAAGAAAAGAAAGAGACTCGATAGGACATCGCCGCCCTATGCCTACATATTCCCTCGTGCAACGGGAAAGTCAGAGTCAACGTAGTTCAAAAAACTATGGGTGAAGGGAAGGTTGCTCGCCAAGACATCACCGTCTTGTACCTACGTATCCTCATTTGGTATGAGAAATCAGAGCAAATGTAGTTTGGGTAACGATGAAACCATAAGTTGGTTAAGTGTTTTTTTTATGAGCGATGTTAAGTTCGCGTTCCAGTAGTTAGGGCCGAGGCCTGTTTACGGTAGAACGAAAAAGTAACATACTCTTTCTGAAAATGAGTTTGAAACACAGATCCCGATGGATAAAAAGGTTTGATTTTTGTTTGTGAGTTTTAGTGAAGTGAATTAGTTTGCTTTGTGATTCATGTTGCACTGAAGACTATGACATAGGAGTGAATGCGTTGCATATCGCCCACGGGGAATACACTAAACACTATAGACAAGTGAGGAGAAACCCCATTCATTATTTCCCATATACTTAAGGCTTGTGGCGTACAATGTTCATCGCCTTTATTAAATGTGTTAGCATTGTTTTGAGATGACAAGAGAGAAGGCGCACAGAAGGTCTAAGGGAAACTTGGTCCTAATGTTGTCATGCAAAGTGGCCCTAAGGTCAAGATGCGAAAGGAGATTCTATCCTAATGTTAGCATGCAAAATATGGACCTACAGTTGAGGTTAAAAGGGACTAGCCTACTTGTTATCATGCTTGGATTGCACTCCTAATGTCTATCCTAATCCAAAATTAATTGGGAATTAAATTGGATTAGGAATCCTAATGGAACATGCAAAGGTAAGGCAAAAAGCAAGAAAACAAGCTAAAAATAGCAGCTACAACAACGCCTCCTGCACAAAACAGCCACAAAATCCAGCAAGGCATCACAACAATATTTATCAACTACTAATTCCACATAAAAGTATCTGTAAAAGGGAAGGCAGCAAGTAAGCATATCATAGACATCATGCAAATTAAGAATAAGACAGCTGTAGAAAGCAGGGTAGCAAACACGTTTCAATGCAATCAAGTATGAGTAAACATCAATCATGAACAATTATCATGAAAGAATGGACATGCATTAACAATCAAACATCATTGTTCAACAATATTGCATCACCAAGAATCAACAAGGTCAACATGCTTTTCACATCAATTATGCAATCAAACAAACACATGACAAATGGAATCGGAAGCAAACATGCACATGCATCACAAGTCCAGCAAGATAATCATCAACAATTAATCATTAACATGATACAAGCAAGCACATCATGTGATCAATACATCAAACAAGCAACATGAACATGTGAAGCATTCAAACGGAAACCAAAAGTCACACGTTGAAAAATCGATATGAAATAATCAAGCACGATGAAACAAGTCAAGAACAGTCCATACAAATGCATCATATCAATCCATGAAGGTTAGGGATGGAAAGAAATCAAAACATGCTTGAAAACAACCAAAAATCACATTCTGGTCCAGTGTTAATCGATTAACCATTTGCCTGTGCAATCTGGTTAACCGATTAACCACTAAAAAAATTTAGAAATTGTACTGGTTAATCGATTAACCAGTTTTGCACTGCAACTAGTTAATCGATTAACACTGCACCAGAAACAGAAAAACAGCAATTCAAAAGCATTTTCAGCAATTAATTCAATGTGCAATCATCCAAATGATCATGTAATCAATTATGCACGAATTCAACATAAAAAATCAGAGATCAAACTTAATCAAGCATTGAAATCACAAATCACAAAGATCAAAATAACCAAAATCAATCAAAACTTGAAGGTCTACATTGTGATTATTCAAATAAGCTTAAAACAAGAATGGATCTAGAATTAACCAACCTTCAAAGCTGAGATTTGCTTTGGTAAGTGTTAATCTACTGCAAATTGATAGATCCAAGCTAGAAACCCAAAAAATATTCAAGATCCAAGAGCTTTCTTGCAAGAGAAGTGAAGAACAAGCCAAAATAAGCCAAAATAGATCCAAGAATCACTTGTAGACTTGCTTCCAAGATCAGATCCAAATCCAAACGAAAATCAAGTGATAAATTGAAGATGATGGAGATGAATGATGGAGGTTTAGCTTTAGAATTCAATGATTCTAATGAAGAATCAAATAACTCAAGTGAAAAGAGCTTTAATGGAGGTTTTGGAGTGTAGAAAAATTGAGAGAATTTTGAGAGCAAATTCTCAAGAATGAGTATGAAATCTGAAATTGTGGAGGTTAATGGTGAGGTTTGGAGAAAATTCACTTAAATAGGCTCTTGGTTAGGAGTAGAATTATGGTTTGAAGTGAGCTTATGAAAATTGGAATGGGATTAGGAACGGAAAATTGGAGGGAAATTGAATTGATTTTGAAAGTTAATCTAAATTTAGAGTGATTCTAGATCCCTCTTCTGGTGTAAAATCAAATTCACAAGTGATCAAAATAGACCCCAAAAGTGACAACATTGAAAATGCATGTTACTGGGAAAAACTTATATGGTTAATGGATTAACCATTTTCTAGTGCAAAATGGTTAATCGGTTAACCACTCACAAATTTTCAAAAATGCCGCCATTTGGAGGGAAACTTGCACATTCGCCTGTTCTGAGCTCAAATACGCCTCTGAAACTTGCCCTTTGACATTATAATTGTGAGAATGCCTGAGATATCCTGAGACCTGTCTCCTGTGCTGAAAATAACCCGCTGAACAAAATAAAATTGGCCACTCAATTACTGGGCAAAATAAATGTTGACGCCTCTGGTGCTCGCTGTTTAAATTCTTGCAATAAAAAGGAACCCTGAGCCATAAGAACACCTTGATCTCATGTCTCAAGAGCCAATTCCATGATATGCAGAAATGCAAAAATGCAGAGAAACATAAGCCAGTAAATCAAGAAACGATGAGGCAAATTTTGGGGTGCTAGAATTGCCCACATTCAATCGACTTGAACCTGAAAGGATGATAGCAACGACTTTCAAACATTCAAGGTACACAGAGATTGAATACCAAGAGAACCCGAAAATTTTCAACCTGCGGGGGTGAAAGATAGCGGATACCAACCAAAAGTTGGGATGCGACTCGCTGCCAAAGTACTCCAATATGAACAAAGAACACCAACCAAAAGTTGGGATGCGACTCGCTGCCAAAGTACTCCAATATGAACAAAGAACACCAACCAAAAGTTGGAATGAAAACCACCAGATACCAACCAAAAATTGGGATTACGGGAATGTCGACTAAAGGCGACACTCTGGGGACAAAACCACACAAAGATATACAGGAAGTAAAAATCAACGGACTTATGACCTGGGGAGAAAACGACTTCGTTGGGGGAAAAGAAAAGCCTAACCAGACAACTCTGTGGGGGATAAACTTCAACCAAAAGCGGGATGATCAACATCTACCAACCAAAAGTTGGAATCACCAGAGCATCGACTGAAGGCGACCCTAAGGGGATAAAATAACAACCAAACATACCAACCAAAAGTTGGAACAGAGGCTACTCCCTGGGGAACAAACAAATAAGAATACCCACCAAAAGTCAGGATAAACAAAGGCTACCAACCAAAAGTTGGAATCACCTGAACGCTGACTGAAGGCGATCTGATGAGGAAGAATATACCAACCAAAAGTTGGAAAGTTCCAAGAACACGACGACTTCACTGGGGAGTGTATCAACCAAAAGTTGGAATGAAAGGCAAAGGCTACCAACCAAAAGTTGTAATCACCCACAAACAACCCACCAAAAGTTGGAGTACAACGAAGGTATAAACACAAGCTACTAACCAAAAGTTGGAGTACAACGAAGGTATAAACATAAGCTACTAACCAAAAGTTGGAATCACTTGAACACCAAATAAAATTGGATCCACAAACGAAGACTACCAACCAAAAGTTGGGATGACGACTTTGCAAGGGATAATGTCCATTCAAAAGTTGGGAAACAAGGTTACTAACCAAAAGTTAGAATCACAAGAACACCGGCTGAAGGTGAACTCTGCGGGGAAAGATACCAACCCCAGCAGTTGAAACCACAAAGGAAGACTACCAACCAAAAGTTGGGATCATCAACACAGAAATAAAGACTACCAACCAAAAGTTAGAATCGTCCACAAAGAAACGAAGACTACCAACCAAAAGTTGGGATCATCAACACAGAAATAAAGACTACCAACCAAAAGTTAGAATCGTCCACAAAGAAACGAAGACTACCAACCAAAAGTTGGAATCGACAACAAAACTATACTAACTAAAAGTTGGAATCAAGCAAAGGCTACCAACCAAAAGTTAGAATCACCGGAAAGGAAGACTACCAACCAAAAGTTGGAATGTCAACAAAGCTATACCAACCAAAAGTTGGAATCAAGCAAAGGCTACCAACCAAAAGTTGGAATCACCGGAAAGGAAGACTACCAACCAAAAGTTGGAATCGTTAACAAGGCCATACCAACCAAAAGTTAGAATCAAGCAAAGGCTACCAACCAAAAGTTGGAATCACCGGAAAGGAAGACTACCAACCAAAAGTTGGAATCATCAACAAAGTTATACCAACCAAAAGTTGGAATCAAACAAAGGCTACCAACCAAAAGTTGGAATCGTCGGAAAGGAAGACTACCAACCAAAAGTTGATCGTCAACAAAGCTATACCAACCAAAAGTTGGAATTATCGAAACACCGAATGAAGGCGAACTCACCACAATGAAGAATACCAAGCAAAAGTTGGGATAACGACTCCGCAGGGGAAACAATACCAACCAAGAGCTGGAATAACAAGAACTACCAACCAAAAGTTGGGATAACATCCAAGAAACAACGAACTACCAGCCAAAAGTTGGGATAACATCCAAGAAACAACGGACTACCAACCAAAAGTTGGGATAACATCCAAGAAATAATGGACTACCAAGCAAAAGTTAGGATAATATTCAAGAAAGACTAAGCTGGGGATTACCAACTAGAAGTTGGAATAAAGCACCCGGGATAGGCAGGAAGTAGAATCAACCAACTTACAACCTGAAAAGAAGACTCCGACGGGGAAAAAGAGGTTTAAACAAACGACTCCGCTGAGGATAAAGTAACACAAAATCTCCTGAATCATGCCATTATATGCCAGAGAGACAACTGGCAACAAAGATATCAAACCTGACCTATGCTTCAGATGCATATGTTTGAATACAACGTAATGCTCCATACGAAATAGAAATGATACGCATTTGGGAGGATGTTATGTAAAATGAAAATGCAAAGGAACACCACCCGAAGAAGTCCTGAGAAGATTAGAAAACCAACTTTACTGAGGAATACGCCCTAAATGGCCTTCCTGAATAAAACTCTTTCGGGGAAGATTTCACCCTGCTGGGGAAAAACACCAAAACTCCACTTAGTGGGGAATAATGAATAAAACCTGTTGAGAAAACCAACCTGCTGCGGATAACAAGGAACATCTACTGGGGATGCCACCCTATCGAGGACAAACAGGATCTATTGAAAATTCCACCCCGGTGGGAATTAAGAGTAGCACCTGTAGAATAATCCACCCTGCTAGGGATATGATAGACTCTACTAAGGATCCCATTCTAAGGGGAAATAGAAGCAACGTCTGCTGGGGATTCCCCTTTGCTGGGAATAAACCCACTCTGCTTAAAATATCTGCCCTGAGGGAAATGAAAATACCAACTTCTGGGAGATCGTCCCAAAAGCTTAACTCTGAAAGATTCCAATGATCATTGGACTTTACTGGAGATATCAACCTGTCGTTGATTTACCTGTTGAGGGAATCAACACCAACCTCTGCTTGGGGAGAGAAGTCAAGGAATACCGATCTTGTTGGGGAAAGACGTCAATCTTAATGAAGAGGAATCCACCCTACTGGGGATGAGTGTACACATCTGCTGGTGACAACTTCTTATCTGATAACAGGATTATGTGGGGAGAGACAAAATCTTTGCTATGAGAAAACTAAGAGCAAGTCCCCGCTGAACAAATGTCTGACTACATATCAACTCCATTCTACCTGAAGTAGTTAACCCTTGAACAATCGCTAAGGAGTACAAATTAAGCTCGGTCGGGGAATACAAAACTCTGGACTCCTGCTAAGGGAGGAATGATTCACCATGCACTGCTGTTAGAACTTCATCGCTAGGAAGAAAAGCTCTACTGGGGAGATAATCATGTCATTCTGCAAACAAACAAAAAGCAATAGGATGTTCTACATACGAAATGGCTACCTCAATTACCATTCATGATACCTATCATTCAAGATACCTATCATTCAAGTAAATTCATAGTTTTCATTATGCTCTGTAAAGCCTTATGTTTTCACCTATAATGTTTATAAAAAATATTGGACGTTTTTGCAAACAAAATAGTAAAAGTAAAAACAGAAATGAAAAGCTCATTGAGTGAAATGAATACTTTATTGATGAAAGGCCTGTAAATAGGCAAGTTACAATTTGGATGCAATTCTTGAAAAGAAGTAATTGCATAAAAAGCAAAATAATATACACAACTATCGGCAATGTGGGATCAGACATCCACCATGTATCGATTCAGCTATGATATGTATGTCTTCAATGTTCACAAATGCTTCGCCTTCTGAAAAGACTAACTGGACTGATTCTTTCCCTTCAGAATAACTGTGTATCAGATAAGTTCACAGATCAAACACAGACCGCAGTCGTTTGCTTTCAAATCCCTAACATTTTCCTGGATCGCCCTTGCAGGTTTTCAATCCACCGGGATATCCATTTTTGCCAAAGTCTCCTTTTCAGGTTTTCAACTTTGCGGGTTCATTCTTTTTCTTTTATCCCTAATTTTTTCCTGAACCTTTTTTTTGTGGTTCAGTGGGATGCCCCATTTTTGCATGGACTTTTCTTTTTGTTGTCCAGTGGGTCTATTTTAAGCAAACTATTTTTTGATTACGTCTGCATTCATAGGGGACGTAAAATCTTCTCCATCCATAGTAGATAGTAATAAGGCTCCACCAGAGAAAACCTTTCTTACCACATATGGACCTTCATAGTTTGGAGTACATTTGCCTCTGTAATCTATCTGAGGAGGAAGGATCCTTTTCAACACCAAATCACCTGTCTGGAAGCACCAAGGACACACTTTCTAGTCAAAGGCCTTCTTCATCCTGCTTTGGTACAACCGACCATGAGCAATGCCTGCCAATCGCTTCTCATTGATAAGACTCAACTAATTCAACCTAGCTTGCACCCATTCAGCTTCGTCAAGCTTCACATCAGCCAACACTTTTAAAGAATAAATCTCAACTTCCAATGGTAGGACTGCTTCTGTACCATACACTAGTGAGAAAGGAGTTACCTCGGTTGATGTACGTACGCACCTGTCATACCCCATGTTTGTCCTACCTGTATAACATTCATCTGTACATCTGCCCATTAAATCATTATTCAGAAAAATCCCAAAAAAAGAATGTGTTGCTCCTGCTATCATTGCTCTCATTTCCTAAGTTCAGGTTAAATTGAGATTCAGTAGGTTACCAAGTCATTAGTGTATCTGTAGTGGAGTAGGGTTCATTGTTTTTGATTTAATTTGTCAGTCGGGCAAAGATTTGGTTTCATAATCAGAGCATGGGTGCACAATTCAGGATTATATGTGCTTGAATTTCTAGTTAGGGTTCTGTGACAATTCAATTTGTTTGCATAGAGATCAAGTTGTCAGGTTACACCAGGTTGTCAGTACTTCATGGTTAAGGATTGTCATGAATCAATTCATTTTTTGGATCGAGGATTAGTTCAAGATTCATTGGAAGTTGGTCTTTGGTTTATTTGAGGTTTCAGTTCACATGATCTATTGAGTTCAACCAAGGTGTACGCCTGTGGTTTTAAGTGGAGAATTCATTTTCGATATTCAGAGATCATTTTTTATTTTTTATCCATTTTTCTCTAAATCCACATCTATACTCAAATCCATGTCCATATCAGTTTCTTTAAATTTGTATCTAAACCCCATTCCACATTCATATGTTTTTTAGAAGTACACTATCATTACCATCCTCTCTTATTATCAATTCTCTACAAAAATAAAGGAGAGTTCAAAATGCACCAAGAGCCCATCCTGTTCAATTACACAAAAAATAAAAATTACAAAAAATAGAAAGAGTTTTTTAGCCCACCACCATTTCTATATAAGCCCATTATCAAACTCCATTTCCATCTTTGTTCAAAGCCCATACAATTACAAACCAAGGCCCATTACAAAAATCCACCATTTTTTTTGTAATTACAAAAATAAAATAAAAGACAACTCATGAGAGCCACCTAGCACTCACGTTTCTAGCCATTTCCTCAATACACCACATGCTTCTCAAACACTAGCCAAACTTATGTGAACCACACCACAACTTGATACAAGCTGAGCTTTTTACGAAAAAATTACCTGCAAACAAAACTTTCCAAATCAACTCACATGTCCCATACAATATGCAATATGAAATACATTATATCCATAAAACCACGTCCCAACACATTCGCAGTAAAATAGAAGCAAAGCAATACGACAAAAATGAAAAAAAATCGCATGATGGTCACGGTTTTTGCGCAACACCTCGCCTGCGGACACACCTTCAAGGGCCCTACGAAACGGGTCGCTAAGAAGGATTTCCAGCTGACAATGCAGTTCCGCAAATACCCGGCCAACTGTGAGTCGAGAGGTATGACGATTACCTGCTACAAAATAAGTGGCGTAAACAACGATTTTACGACGACAGACTGTAATACAAACGTGATGAGCCGATACCTCGTGGTCCCGCAGGTACGACAACCAAGTCGCATATCACAAAGGGCGTACACAAAGAAAGAGGGGAGGAATAACAAAGGGAGCCACTCGTACAAAAATAACTGGATTACATTTTCAGTTTCTGCCCCCAAGTTCAATATATAAAGAAACCAGTGCGACCTCATTCAGGGAGCAGGTCCTACCGAGTCTCTTTTCCCGGTTTCCAAACTTTCTCTCTCCCCTTGGTACACTCTTTATAGCAATACCCTTTTATAGATATTTTCACGCGTAGACAAACAAATGGTTCACATCGAGTACGATGGATGTGAGGGGTGCTAATACCTTCCCTTCGCATAACCGGCTTCCGAACCCTTTCTCTTGGTTACGAAACCATCTTAACCGTTTCTTTCTTAGGGTTTTCTCGATGTTTTCTTTTCCCCTTTATGGATAAATAAAGTTCAATGGCAACTCTTCTGTCTTTCCGTTTTCGTCTTTCGCCGTTGCATTTTCGAGTAGCGACAGCTTGACGACTCTGCTGGGGACTCCTAGCAAGCCAAACCTAGTTTGTTTGTCGCATTCGTGTTTTATTTTCTTTTGTTGTTATTATGCTGTGTTCCTTTTACCTGTTGGGTTTATTAGGGATGGTTTGTAAGGATAAAAGCTTTCTACCCGAGCTTTTCTAGTATACACTAAGTTAGGAGGTGATTGCTTTCTGATTTGTGAGACTTAGGACTCATTGAGTTGGTTTGACTTCCAACACTCAGATGAGGCCCCTTTGGTATGATTATCTCTTACGAGTAATCGTAATGGCGTCTTTACTTTTGACCTGGGAGTCCGTAACTCTGAGGACCTTTTTAGAACCCTATTCTAAAGGTCATTAAGACATAACTTTTGAGGGTTAGTGCATAGGACTTTGTTTAAAGCCTTTGGGATGCCCTTTTATAAACCAATCAGAAGAGTCCGCAACCTTCCGTTATTTATCCCTCAGAACAGGAAAGGAAACGATCGGAAAAACCTGACGAAAAGGTATAAGACAAGGTCATCGCAACCGTTGTCTGGGTTCGGGAGTCGGTCACGCAACGGGAAGGTATTAGCACCCCTCACGTCCATCGTACTCGATGGGATCCACGCTTGTTGTGTTTATCTGACGGGTTTATTTACTATCTACCTATCAAGGCTGGTTTGAAAAGAAAAGAAAATGACTCGGCAAAGCTTCGCACTTTATGCCTACGTATTCTCATCAGAGAATGAGAAATCAGAGTCAACGTAGTTCGACTAACTACGGGTTATGGGGAAGGTGGCTCGCCAATACATCAGTACTGTGCCTACGTACTCTCAACAGGTATGAGAGATCAGAGCTTACGTAGTTCGGGATAATACAGATTACGGCAATTCAGATTCATCTGTTTTATCGAGTAGGGTTAACAAACAGTTCCAGCAGTTTGGTGTACGCAGCTCGACCCTTGGAGACTCATACGTTACCGTTTGCGGTAGGACTGGAAGTTAACGACACACTTTTCTTCATAAAAGCTTCCTTTGAATTATAGGCCCACAGGGCAAAAAGGTTTGAAGTTTGTTTTCTGTCTTTTACGGAAGAACTGTTTTCTATGGATGTTTGCAACCAATATCGCACTAGAGACTATGACCTGAGAGTGAATGCGTCGTATGTCACCCAAAGGGTGCCATACTAAACATCCAGACTGTTGAAAAGAAACTCTCCAACAATCCTTTCTCAGATAGCTTAAGGCTCGTAACGTACGACGTCAGTTAACCTTTATTACTGTATTTTAATTTGTTTTGAGATGAGAAGAGAGAACGAACAGGTTCAACTAAGGGGAGACTATCAAGTCCTAATGTTGTCATGCCAAGGATTCATCCTATGGTTGAGGTTTGAAACAGGGAACTTCTAGAAGTTATCATGCATAGGTTTCAACCTAAAGTTATAATCATCACTTCCTTATCAAAGGAAGTGAGATTCCTAGGGGATCATGGCAATGGTAAACAAAAACAGATAAAGCATCAGCTTAAATAGTAAACAGTAAACGACTGTAAAATGCATGCAATGCAAGTGAGGGAGGAAATGTGTGTGGGGCATCAGCCTCCACAAGCTCATCTCAACCTCAAGCCAGATATGAATAACTGCAATCATACAGAAGAAATAAAATGCCATCAAGCAAATCACAAACCACATAGGCAAGGGATCTAGGCTCTACCGAATACCCGCAAGCAAAGCCATACAGTAAAAGTACAAGCAGATGGAGCAACTCAACCTCTAGTGCAATCATGGTCCTAGCTTAAAACAATTTAAACATGGACTTATTCTAATGCATCCAGCAAATCACATAAGTCACATCAATACATTTGCACAGAAATAAAACAGACAGTCAAGAAAGCAGATCAACAGCTTCTACAGCTCCACAGCAAAGCAATCTTCTAACATCAGTTCAGTCCTCAGTCTGTAACTACTCTTCAGGGCTTTCATTTTCAATAGCAAGTATCAACTTGTTTCTTCAAGCTTTCAATACATCAAACACAAGTATCAACTTGTTCTCTCTCCTTCAAGCCTCAGCTCCAAAGTAGACTCCACATTCAAGCTTCAATCCCAACTGCAAGTATCAACTTGTTCTTTCAGGCACTCAATGCACTAAACACACAAGTATCAACTTGTTCTCCAACTTCAAGCTTCAGCTTCTTCATCTGATCCCAACTGGATTCCCTTCACAAGTGTCAACTTGTTCTTCTTGGTCTTCAAGCTTCAGCTCTCAATTTGATCTCAGCAGGATTTCCTTCACAGGTGTCAACTTGTTCTTCTTGGCCTTCAAGCTTCAGCTCCAATGGCAGTCTTCAAATACAAAGAAGTAGCAACCTCTAGCATCTTCAATCTTCTAACAAGGAATTCCATCCTCAAGCAAGGGGGAAAGATTCATCTAACAAGAGCAAGGTGTGGATAATGGAAAGCAAAGTGAGGATCAAAGGTCACCACTAAGCACTCCATCATCAGAGAAAGGAACCCTCAAAGGTTCTACCAACTTGTGAAGAGCCACACATCCTACCAAAGGAGGGATGAGGCCTTCACAAGGGGACCTTACATCATAGGGAAGAATGGAAGTGATCAACACCTTCCATGTTTGTGAAAGAAGAGAATCTATCTAGAAGCTCTGCCTGCAAACCCTAATCTTAACACCTAATCAACACTACACCAAAAGAAGGGAAGTCTTCACATCCAAGCTTCCTCAAGCATTCCATGGTAGCCCAAGCTTGTCTTCAACATCATCCAAGAGCAAGCAAAGCAAAACCCTAATCTAAGGGAACTAAAGAAATCAATCTAATTGAATTAGCAAGTTAGGATCACCTAAAACCTAGTACTAAAGTTAGTCCTAACTAAAATACTAAAACCAATTGTAAAATCCTACAAAAATAACTATGGGACCCTAATTCAATCATGAATCTACCCTACAAAATCCAGAGGTTGAATCATCCACCAAGTCCTAGAAATAAAACCTAGATCACAAGGTACTAAGCATAAACCCCAAAAATAGAGCACCTAAAGTTTCAACTTAAAACTACCACCTAATTTCATCACAAAAATTTGATAAAAATCTAAGGCGAACATGCATATCTATGCTAGCTACACACAAAAAATCAAGGCAAGAATCATCACCAAGTTCTCAAACCAAATTCATTAAAACAAGGTATCAACCATGGCCATTTTAATACCAATTAATATTCAAAAAATGCAAATAAAATCAAAAATGCATGAATTATTAATATTTTTTACCTCCAAAATTCTAGATTCAATCATGAATCAGGGGAAAAAAGTTTGGAATTAATTGAGTTAATTTCCTATTTTTTATGAATTAATCTCTAAATCATATGAAACAATGAAAAATAGAAGAAAATAAAAGAAATTAATAAAAATGCGTGGCAAATAGCAATCCAATACAGTTCATTTCAAGAATTGGGCCCAGGGGGGGGGGTGTGAATATCACTCTGAGTGTTAAGCCCAAAACCTTCCAATTAATGAAACGGTGCGTTTCATTTGAAATTTCTCTTCAGAGCTTGAAGTGCAATCGTGACCATCCGTTCCTTGCCTGAGTCAAAGGTCCACTCTTCATCTGATGGTCCATGTTCATCAGACGGTGGCCTGAGTTGCAGCGCCACCGTCTTCTCCGGTGAGCCAACCTCCACAGGTCATTAAAAACCACAAAACTAATCACTATCCCACTCCAAATTTGATGCTGATCATGAATCCAACCTCAGAATTTTCTAATTCCATCTCTAACTCAAAACACGATGACATTTTCAGAATTCCTCCCAATCTTGATTTTCACCATTCTTTAAATTAAAGGTCTCAAATTAATCCTCACTCTTCACTGATCAATTTCCACCATCCAGTCATGAATAATCCTTCAAGAATCGTGAGATATCATCCTCAACAGAAAATGACCACATGCCTAATTTGTCTCTAATTCACCAATTCATGATCCTAAATCCAACTACATCAATAGGGGAACCTAACCACATATAAATTGCTAAGTTTCTCCTCCTAAATCATGCATAAGGATGAAAGATACAAACCTGGTTTCAGAGAGGTAACAGAGGTGGTTTTTGCTCACTTCAACTGCCAAGATGATGCAGACACGTTCCAAATTTACTCCCAGAGCCTTTGCACACCCTGATTTGGCTTGATTCTCCCTTGAATTGAAAACCCGATTTCAGCTTGAACCTTCAAATTTTCAATGGCTCCTTCTCTTACTAGCTTCAATTCCTTCCAAAAAAAATGGTTGAGCTCACTCAATGACTTATATAGAAATGATTGGGATCATCTAGAAACTTCTGGATCCATCCAAATGAGATTTTGGATTTTCAATTTCTCTTCAAAATATCACCCGTGACAACCACCATTCTGACTCCTTCTTGGCATGGCTATGTGTGTAATCAAGTTCTCATGAGATATTGAATGAGTTTAGAGTGTTATTTTCCTTGTTTGTAAGCCAAAGGTATGAATTTGATTATGTTGCTTCATCATGAAGAAATGAAATGGAAGGTTATTCTAATGACCTCAAATCAAAACTCTAACATTGCCATTGTTTCTAAAATCACTTTTCCAATCAATTTGACCTATAATTTTGTTTCATTTTGTCACAAAATGAATTATTTGAATTTTTGTTCATTTAATCCTTTTAATTCTTCCTTTTTCAAACTTTCTTGAACCAAGTCTCTCCTTGAGCCATTTCAATGCCTCCTTGATGCATGGTCAAGGTTAAAACCCCATTTTGAGCAACTTTCTATTTGAACAAAATTTCATTGGAAGCCTCTAAGTTGGTGAAAATGGCCTATGATCACAAATGACCTATAATCACCAAATGTCCAAAATACCCTTGACTTGTCAAAGCCATAACTTGAGTTCTACAAATCCTATCAAGTACTTCTAGTACTCTCTAGAAAGCTAAGAGGATAAGGAACAACATTCATGTTGACCAAGAGTTCATAGGAATCATCCTTCTTGGGCAAAAGTTTCATGCAAGTTGGGTAACTTTCAAGCTCCAAATTCACATTCCTCAGATGACTTGTAACTTGTCAAAGCCATAACTTGAGCTCTACAAATCCTATCAAGGACTTCTAGTACTCAAATTAAAGCTAAGATCATGCTCTACAACAATCATGTTGGGGGTAAGAGGAGATGACAATCACATATTGAGCTAAATTGCCTTGAAGATAGGGGTCAAACTAGGGGATTTTACACTGTCAAGCCTTAGAAACCCTAGCCTGAAACTTCTCAAACTCTTCAATCATGATGAGTTAACCTTGGAATCATCCTTATAACATCTCAATGTATCAACCCATGATCACATGGCTCTTGGTCTAGGTCTCAACCTTCTCCAAATCATCAATTGACCTAGGGTTGACCCAGTCAAACCCTAGCTGCACCACTCATGGCTGAGGCTTCTCAATCTTGCACAATGACCTGTCTAGGCCTCAAGTCCATCCTTATGGCCTCAGAATCATCTGATGACTTCCCACAACTCTCAAGTTAGGAGACTTACACACTTGGTCTCAACCACTCTCTCTGAGGATCTTTTAACTTCTCTGACAAGGATATCAACCCTTGAATAACCTTCTTAACTAGCTTCAAAGTCTTGTGTAGCTCTTGATTGGTAATTATACCTCTTGATCTCCTGCATACATGTCAATGAGATGCAAATGATAATGCTAATGTGAATGAAATGAAACATAAGTTAGGTAAAGAAAAGTTGGTCAAATTTTGGGGTGCAACAGCTGCCCCTATTCAAACGGCTTGGACCTGACTGGGTGAGAAGCGAACGACTCTCAAACAATCAAGGTAAAAGATGGTTGAATACCAACAAACCCATAAATTTGCCAAGTACACGATACTCTGATGGGGACAAATCTTCGGAAACTGAAACAATAGCTGCACGACAACTAGCTGGAGAATTATTGATCTGAATCTCCGTCAGGATGATTCTCTGATTTATCTGATATCATTGCGTCCTTAAATCATTGAGGGATCACTGGTTACACGGTAACGGGTGATTTGCCAACCACGCACAGGTAAACGATACTCTGATTGGTAGGAACATCTTCAAAACTGAACATGATAGTTGCGCGGCAACTTGCTGGAGAATCAGTTACACAGTAATCGGTGAAGGGTCTAACCTCAAATATCCGTCAGGATGATCATCCGATTTCGCTGCAGTTGCTTCCTCAAGTCATTAAGGGATCACTGGTCACTCGGTAACCGGCGATACATAGCTGATATTGCCGTCAGGCATTCTGCGACACTGCGGCAGAAGGATTCCTCGGGACTCATCAGGTCATTAGGAACTTTTTAACAATCAAATTAATCATGCCATCGGGCATTCAAAGAACATCTCGGGCGTCAGTCGGATTTCGTCAGCAAGTCAGGAATAGAATCCTCAGTCAATCACGAACCAAATAGGGATATCCAAACTTCTCCCATCAGGCACTTCACATCAGCCGAGAGAACTGCGCCGACATCACAGTTGGACTTCGTCAGTAAGTCTTCAAATGGAATCCTTAATCCATCAGGAACCACTAAGGATATATAATTTTTGGCCGTCAGGCACCCTGCGTCAGCTAGGCAAGCTGCTCCGACAACGCAGCTGGACTTCATCAGGAAGTCTGGGGTTTCGGCACCGCTGCCGGACTTCAATCATCAAGTCTTCCAGGAAATTTCACCTTCTCGATTTAGAACCTGCTAGGGATGATACGTCTCCGCTGGGGGTTCTGGAGAATTATCAAGTAACTCTGCTTCGGGGATCCAGAAATCCTTCCGGGTGAGTCAACTCTGCTAAGGGCTTCAAGAATCATCTTGGACAAATAACTCCGCCGGGGATTTCAAGAATCATCTTGAACCAATAACTCTGCTGGAGATTTTAGGAATCATCCTGAACAAACACTCTGTCGGGGACTCTAAGCATCAACTTGAGCAACCCTCTCTGGCAACTTCACTGGGGATTTTAAGAATCATCTTAATCAAACACCTTCGCTGGAGAATTCAAGGATCATCTTGAGCAAACCATTTTGCGTAGGAACACCTGCAAAACAAGAACGGTATTAACCTAGCTCATGTTTCATATGCATATGTTTGACTATGGCGCAATGCTCCGCACGGTGGAAATGCTACGCATTTTTAGGGTAAATGCCATGCAATCATGCAAAATGCTGCGACCCCATCATCAAAATAAATGCTGAAGGGAAAATCCTCCTGTCAAGGAGAAAGGACCACTCTGGTGGAGAGGAGGAATCATCCTGCCGAGGAGAAGAAGTTACACCGATCTCAATTGGATTCCGCCTGGGGAAATGAACTTCAGACGACTGCTGCAAGGGAATAAGGTTCTTCGAGGACCTGAACCTGCTCAACCGGGTATACGAACCACAAACTGTCGAAGAAAACAATGTCAATCGCAGAAATAAACTGCACGGCCTTTGCGACAAAACTTCCCTGGAGATAACGACTCCGATGGGGAAATACAACATCAGCTATTCAACACTCTACTGGGGAAAACCAATCATGGCCCGAACGGCTTCCAAGGACTTGGCACCCTTGGGGATCTGCAAACTCGACTGGGGAAGTAGGAATCATCCTGCTTGCAGGGGAAAGTACAACTCTGT